>APFE030333497.1:0-13646 GCA_000404065.3 Pinus taeda
CCCAGAAACAGGAGAAGCTTTAGTGCTGCATAAGGTGTTGTTGAAGCCAGTTGATGAGAGTATTGAGCAGACACAACGAAAAGCTCTGTTCAGGATAGTTTGTAAAATGCAAGGTAAGTGCTGTAAAATGATAATTGACAGAGGAAGTACTGACAATTTGGTGTCAGTTGAGATGGTGGAGAAGTTAGGACTGAAGCGTCTGAAACACCCCACTCCATATCGAGTTTCATGGTTACAGAAAGGACACCAGTTGCTGGTGGATTTGCAGAGTGAAGTGGAATTTAGATAGGACGTTACAAAGACAAAATTATTTGCGACATTATGCCAATGGACGTGTGCCACATTTTGTTGGGCAGACCTTGGCAATATGATAGAAAAGTGACACATGATGGGGTATTGAATTGTTATAAGTTTGAAAAAGACGGGGTTAAGCATACCCTTGTGCCTATCAAAGAGGAGAAAGAGGCAGTTGAAGGAAATGAACCAAAGGCGTTGCTTATGAACGGAAAACAATTTTTGAAGCAAGTTGAAAACAGTGAGATGAATTTTGCTGTAGTGAGAAAGACTAGGACAGTTTTGTTACACACAGAAATCACAGATTTGCCTAAGAAATACAACAGATGTTGGAAGAATTTACAGATATAGTAGTAGACAACTTGCCGGATAAGTTACCTCCCAAGCGGAGCATTAGTCACCACATTGATTTCATACTAGGAGCCAGCTTATCGAATAAGGCAACTTATCGAATGAGCCCCAAGGATAATGAAGAAATCAGAAAATAGGTGCAGGAGCTATTGGATAAAGGATTGATCAGAGAAAGTTTGAGCCCATGTGTTGTACCAACAGTTCTCGCCCCCAAAAAGGGAGGAGAATGGCGGATGTGCACTGATTCCAGGGCCATCAATAAAATCACCATACGGTATAGATTTCCGTTACCACGTATGGATGATATGATGGACTGTCTGAGTGGGGCAGCTTACTTTTCTAAGATAGATTTAAAAAGCAGATATCACCAGATTCGGATACGTGAGGGAGATGAGTGGAAGATAGCTTTTAAAATCAATGAAGGCTTATATGAATGGCATGTCATGCCGTTCGGGATGAGCAATGCGCCCAGCACCTTCATGAGACTCATGAATGAGATGCTAAAGGAATATATTGGGAAGTTCGTAATTGTTTATTTGGATGACATTCTTATTTTTAGTAAGACACGAGAAGAACACTTCCGGCATGTGCGTAAAGTGTTGGAGAAGCTACAACAGAATAAGTTATTGATAAATTTGAAGAAATGTACGTTTTTGCAGAGAGAGTTAATTTATCTGGGATTTGTGATAGTGGAGAACGTATTGAAGAAGGATCCAGAGAAGGTGACAGCAATCATAAATTGGCCGTCACCGAAAAACTTGTTTGAGGTACGTAGTTTCCACGGATTAGCAAGTTTTTACAGGAAGTTTATTAAAAATTTCAGCGGAATTTGTGTTCCTATGTTGGAGACCATCAAAAAGGTGAGCCAACCTTTTCGATGGACAGAAGCAGCAGAAAAGAGCTTTCAGCTATTGAAAAAGAAAATAACAGAAAGACCGATTCTCAGGCTACCAGATTTTCAAAAATTATTTGAGGTACGTTGTGATGCTAGTGGAAAAGCAATCGGGGTTGTACTCAGTCAGGAGGACACACCGGTGGCATTTTTCAGTGAAAAACTGAATGAGAGTAGGCAGAAGTACTCGTATGACAAGGAATTCTACGCAGTGGTACAGGCGCTAAGGCAATGGAGCCATTATTTGCTGGGGAACGAGTTCGTGCTGTTTTCAGATAATTCTGCATTACAATATGTAATGCAGCAACACAAACTTAATCATAAACATGCCAAATGGGTGGAGTACTTACAGATTTTTAATTTTGTACTGAAACATATCAGTGGGAAAGCGAATAAGGTAGCCGATGCATTGAGCAGAAAAGCTTTACTATTGCAGGAAAGCACTGTGCAGGTTTTGGGCTTTGAACATTTACGGGATCTTTATAAGACATACACAGATTTCAGAGAAGCCTATGAGGCATGCCAAAACCCTTTGATAAGGGGAAATAGTCCTTGGCTGGACTATAACATACAGGAAAAATTGCCTTTTAAGGGGGGACAATTGTGTATCCCCAACTGTTCTATGAGGGAGAATATCATTCTTGAAAAACACAGTGGGGGATTGGCTGGACACTTTGGTATTGACAAGACCTTGGAACAACTTAGTCACTTTTATTTTTGGCCAAGAATGCGATGGGACGTACAATGTTTTGTGGCTAAGTGTAAGGTGTATCAACTAGCAAAGGGACATAGCCAGAACACAGGATTATATACACCATTGCCTATTCCAGGCAGACCTTGGGATTCAGTGAGTTTAGATTTTGTGTTGGGACTGCCAAAAACACAGAAAGGATATGATTCAATAATGGTAGTGGTAGATTGTTTCTAAAAAATGGCACATTTTGTACCTTGTCGGAAAACTAGTGATGCCACTTACGTGGCCCACTTGTCTTTTAATGATTTTGTCAGATTACACGGGTTACCAACAACCATCCTATCAGACAGAGACGTGAACTTCACAGGACATTTTTGGCGTACCTTGTGGAAAAAGATGAACACTTAATTAAGCTACAGTTCTGCTTATCACCCGCAAACCGACGGGAAAACAGAAGTTGTGAACAGAAGTCTAGGAAATCTGTTACGCAGCTTAGTCGGAGAGAATTCTAGAATGTGGGACCGAGTGCTAGCGCAAGCAGAGTTTGCTTACAACGATTCGTCAAATCGTAGCACGGGTCTCAGTCCCTTCCAGATTCTTTATGGAATGCACCCTCGTGGAGTGCATGAGCTTCAGGATCTTGGTTTATAGGAATGGCGGAGTGCGGGTGGAGAAGATTTTGCAAATGCAATGAGGGATTTACACGAACAGGTGAAGGCAAAATTACAGGACAGCAGCTCGAAGTATAAGGAACATGCAAATTTGAGGAGAAGAGAAGTTCATTTTGAGGTAGGGGATGAAGTTCTGGTACACTTGCGTAAGGAGCGGTTCCCTAAAGGTACGTACAATAAACTGAAGTATAAGAAGATAGGGCCTTGTAAGATCTTGCGAAATTTTTCAGCGAATGCCTACGAAATACAACTACCACCTGGAGTAGGCATATCACCTATCTTCAATGTGGCAGATTTGTTTCCGTATACAGGCGATCTTTTGGAAGAAAAGAAGGATGAACCTAGAAAATCCACGCGGAACACCCTGGAAGACAGAGAAAGTTGGAAAAGACAAATGCCTTATGTCCAAACTCCTGAGATCGAAGGCATCCTCGAAACTCAGGTAGTTAGGCGTACTCGGCGGAAAAATTATTTTCAGTAGCTGGAAGAACCGTCCGATTGAGGACAGCTCATGGCTTGACGCCAGGTAGATTGAATGAACAGGGACATCGGTAGAGGAGCTCATGAACCAGAGTCATGATCTTTTCTCACCTCGGGAGCCTGATTCAGGAGCATCCAGCTCACTGTGACGAGACAGAAAGGACTCCAACCAGGTTCACAAGCGAGAGTCTATTGAATTGTCAAATTCTATGGAGGATAATTTTTATTTTATTTTATTTTACAAATCAGCAAAATCTAGGTGTCTTTTTATTTTTCAGTTTAAGGATTACTGTAGTTCGGTTTTTAATTAAAAGGTAGTTTAAAGTAATTAGAAAAATAACCATCAACTGTTCCTACAAGTCTTGGAATGCCAGATAACTATAGTGATGGAAAGAAATAGAAGTTATGTAACTATTTTTTGTAACAGTTAAACCAACTACTAGCATCAATTGCAAACAGAGGGCTATAAAGCCAAAAGACATGTAACAGAGAAGGGTTCAGTTCAGAAAGAGAAGAAGTTGAGTAAATTCATTAATAGAAACTATCAAGCATTCAAAACCAGAGAAGTATTGTCCTTCGAAATTGCCTACATAATTATTTGCTGATCTTTCATTCATATTTTCATCACTTAACATACCATTGTATCATTATAAATTAGCATACTGTCATGGCTACTGTACAAGCATAAGTTACAGTTAAATTTCAGACAAGCAGAGAGAATCTTAAACAAATTCCAAGTCATAAGACAACCAGTCACGCTTACGTACAAGCGCACAGCAACATAACTAAGGATAAGCAAATACGTTCAACGCACAGCAACGCAAACGAAAGACAAGCAAATAAGTTCGAATGCCCAACAGCGTAATCGAAAGACGAGCGAAGGTACCACAGGTAACAATTACCATAAATCTTTTTCATCAAAACAAATTTCATTTACATTGTCCAGAATAGCAATTTATAGCTAGAGTTGGTAGGGCCGAGTTCCCTTACATATACAGAGACCAGCATAGTCACGGCGAATGTAAATACAACCAAAAATTACAACAACCCAGGTCAAACACAAAACCCTGAGTTAGGGTTTGTAACAGACTAGCAAAAGGGTCACGCTAGAGCCATATTTTTATACATAAAATCGAACCAGAACGACAATGGCAGACAAAGAACCATACAATGACCATACACTAGAATAGCGGACAGGCCATCCTCCAAGAAGAGACCATCATTCACAAAACAGAACAAGTTTCAGGCCTACCCAGAATATACACAACCAAATATCATCGAGTGCAGGGGAATACGCTATCCAGGTCGCCTGTGAGGACCTGCAAGAACCAAGAGTAAATTAGTGCGAGCTACAGAGAAAGTACAGAGGGACGAAACCCTATAGAAGCAACATAAAAACTGATAACAAAGAAAACCCTTACCTGGAGGACGCGAGGAGAAGCCATACTTGGAACAGAGGGCGCCACCGAGCGACTGAAGAGAAAAGGAGCAATTTGGGGTTAGACCCAGAACGAGGAGCAGATGAAATTGAAGCATGGAACAATAATTTTACCTGTGTCAAAACTGAAGGTGCATCCCGAATAACCCTGTGCTTGTAGCCACAGTCAAGGCAACGTCATAAGAAGGCGAACAAACCCAGAAAATTACCAGCAGTCGAACTTGGAATGATAAACCAAAGAACCAGTAGCATACACAGAGACCGAATAATGAAAGTCACATGACAGAGAACAGGAAGATTGAATTCGAGCCACAGTCGACTTACGACCAACCTCAGTCACAGTGATAACCATAAGAAAACCAAACAACCAGTATTCTACCGAAGACATAGCCAATAGAGTAACAGTGCGACTTACCGAAAATTGAGCACAAAACCAGGCAAGAAGCCTCCATAGCCAAACAACATTGTTTTCGAACATGCAGACATGATAACCAAACACGCAGCGAAGGTCTCAACCAACAACCAAAATCAGTCCAAGCACAGTAAATTACCCACGAAGTTCATTACAGAGCCGAAGAAACCATAGCACAGCGTACCCATCATTTTCCCTACTCAGAGCTCACAAACCCTCAGAGAAAACAGAACAATAATCAAAGAAGAGTCGAGAAGACGCGTTAACGTTAGGGTTGAATAGTTTACCGAGGCAGGGTACTGCCACATTAACAACTGCATTCAATATCCAGCTACCACCAACCTACAGAACCGTGGGAAAACAACATCCTACTGCCACGTCAACAATCCAGACATAACATAAAGCGCAAAAGCAACGCCAAGTGGGCTGGGTCCCATCATACAAACTATCAGCACTTACAGATTACAAAATGCCAGCCTCTGGATCTCTCAGATGAGGGATCCATTTATAGATGTGTGCAAGGGTGTGAGTCATCTATGGGTTTTTGATTAGTGTCATTCCACTTGTTGCATTTGGTTCCACTTGGAGATTTCTTGGATCTCTTACTCATCCCTGGGTGAATTCACAAAGGCAACTGTCATTGGAGAAGTTTCTAAAAGATTCCATAAGCATCCACTTAGCAAACTATCTTGGACATTTGTCCATCCTCACTCATCACACCCTACAGAAGGCCTCATCAGTATGAATCACACCTGGCTAGTGTAGAAGTCAGTATGCATCGCATCCAGACAATGGAGCAGTTAGTATGGTCCAATTTAGGCCAATTTTGGATGGTTTTTCAGGTGGAACTTTTGGGGAATGATGCAATCAGTTGACCATGTTCTTTTAGGGTATGAAACAACACTTTTAGGGGTTGAAGAGCCCTATTTTATTGACATATAAGATTGGGGTTGAAGTGCCCAAATATGTCTATAATAGTTTCCCCCTAAAGAATGACATCGTAAATCTTTGATGTTGGGTGAAATACTTTATCATGAGGATCTAAGGTTTCGAACCGGAAGGTGACCTATATAAGATACAATACAATACATCATCATAATATAATTTTCATGATCCAACTGAGGCAGGCATTCCCATGCTCAACTTTATAAATTCATGTCATGCACATAGAAAAGATAGTCATCTGCATATGCAGACTGGTGATTCTTCAAATGTAGAGTCATTATCCTTGGTTTGGATGACAATCTGTGCAGCTTCTTTGTACATTTGATGTCTTTATTTCCCTGAATATATCATAGCCTGGATGGATGAAACTAGATCTGGGGTCTTCAAACTCATTCAATCTTCGCCCAATGTACAAGTCAATCCATGTGAAGATATGTTTTGAAGTCGAACATGGAAAGACATTGCCTGATTACCATCCAATAATGTGAGTTGTTAAAAGGCGCGAGAGGAATCACCAATAATGATAATGACCCTTAAGGTACTACAGTACAATTCACGTGGTGTGCATATATGATCTGATATCAAACACCACAAAAAATCTTTCAGTCGAAACCCATTGATGTTAGCCTGTCGCCGGAAGTGAGAAACTTGCCATTAAGGTATGCAAGCTTCAAAGTACTGAAAGGGGTGTTTCTTAGTCAACTTCTTAGATAATGAGCTGTTGTCGACAAGAAGTAATCCGCCATAAGAGGGCCTTAATGTATCCCACATCTATGAAATGAAATGAAGAAAATGATTTTCTAGAAGTGAAAATGATTTGACGACACAAGGTTCAGGAATGGCGCTCATGAAAAATGGAGGGTGAAGGTATTGCAATGGATGAGGCATTAACTAGATTGTGGTTTCTCGACTGAATGACTTCTCTTGAACATATCGATGACACTGAGATGGATTGGTAACATTAACCTCAATAGATGGATGGTGTGGAATACCAATGGTGAAATGACTGGTGAACGAAATAACCCAACCCGACTCAATCAAGGTGATGAAGTGAAAGTGTCATGTTCAAGAGCGACCCGCTACCATAAAATTCTTCAAGTTTTCTTCCCTTTTTCCCTAGTCATTGCTGACAGGTACCTCTTTATTTTTGTCAGGTTGAGGAGGATAACATATGCTTGTTCTATAACTTGCCCTTCGAGCAAACCTGTCGCTATGTTTTAATGAGTCTAGCGACAGTGAAACTTGTTCTTGTCTAGGTGGACAAGCTTGTCGCTATTGTTTTAACGATTTTAACCACAAGGATAACTTGGTACATTTCATGTTTAGAGAGATTGAAAAGGGATGAAAAGGAAACTTCAGAATTTCTTTTTCGTAGCATAATCCCTTAAGTCCGAAAAAGGATAAAATAATACACAAGGGATGTCTTTTCGATCACTTTAATGAGCCGAAAATACAAGCACTCAAACTTTTTTCGTGAGATAATCCCTCGGGTCCAAAAAAGATTAAAATACATAGGAGGGATGTCACTTCCAATCACTTTAACGAGTTGGAAAGGCAAATTTCTTGATAATCTTTTCATATTTAATGAGTCTGAAAAGAGTTTAAAGGAGACTCGTTTTTTAGGAACGAGTGGTGTCTAGGGTAGTAATCTGTTTTGGGTAATCTTGGAACTTCTCAAAACATGGTGATGTGAAGAGGTTGGCTAACAAGACCACTCATCATAGTTGTTCCTCAAAAAGGTTAAAAAATCAAGTAGAAGCATATGATCGACCAAAATAACGGAGGTGATGGGAGGAACACAACCAAGGCTCAAAAGGCTGATAGCATGGCAATCACAAAGGTTATTTACTGAAGGTGGGTTCATTTTTTAAAGAGCTTGAACCATGGGGGAACATATGCTCGATGCCATGTTCATTTTTTAATGAGCTTAAACCATGGGCGAACATATGCTCGGTTTTTAGTTTTCTTTCTAAACGACAAAACTAAAAAGCTATAAAAACAAAACTAAAAGCTAGAAAAACTAAAAAGCTAGAAAAAATGAAATTGAAAAAGGGTTGCATGCCCCCAGCATGATGAAAAGGAGAGTCTCCAGTAACCATATGGAAATCACTGTGGTTAGGTAGGATGGTTTCATCCGCAGAAAAGACAAAACACTTCCTTGGCTTCATCCGCAGAATAAACAAAGGTGAATGGTGTCTCAGACCAATCACATAACTTATAGTGAAATTCATATGGTAGGATGGTTTCGTCCACAAAATAAACAACACACTTCCTTGGCTTCGTCCATAGAATAGACAAAGGTGAATTGTGTCTGTGACCAATCACAAAGCCTACAGGGAATCCTATCTTTTCAGCTGGGTTCGTCCACCAAATAGACAAGGGTGCATGTCCCCTAAGCTTCGTTACATTCACCAGAATACTCATGGCAATTAGGTGGATGGAATGAAGGTTGAAGAGATAATGCTGATGTACAAGGACCATTTTGGGATGATGATCAACATGGAGCATTCTTGAACTAGGAAATGAAAGCTATTCAATAGTGACAATTTTGCCTTCATGTGGGAAACACATCACTCGAAAGAGTGTTGAAACAATAGCCTCCATGTTGTAAACATAGTCACATCCAAGGAGCAGAATGTAATCTAACGGTCCTGGGACTACCATCACGTTCAAGTGAACGGTTTTCCATCCGAAAGTTATCGGTAACTTAGGAAGGATCCCTAACGGTCAACTGGTTCCTTTGTTAAAGCTTGACAAATTTTGTGTAACAGGCATAACCGATGGTGAACCAAGTGCTTTCCAAGCAGTTGAGGAATGGACACTCACTGATGCACCTTCATCTATGATATTTCCTGCACACTCATTTTGTAAACTTGTACTATGATCCAGAAAGATACATAAGAAGGAAGGCGAGATCTTGCTAGTCGATTCCAATCAAAGGAAGTGACTAGACTACTTGGAGGGGGTACTGAATAAACCAGAGAAATATCCCCTTAAGTAGTGGGAACTGGGGGATTCTCTTCCTGTTGTGAAGGAATTGGTGGATCACCCCCAAGTTCATTAGATTCTGAAGTAACAAAAATAATTTGAACAATATCGTTCTCACTCTCTTCAGGAAGGGTATGGTCTTCTGAAGGTAAAACTAGGTCAACTATCACCTCAACTTGTTGACTTTCGTTGGGTATAGACTTAGAAGATTCACTCTCAGTGAGAGGTGTTTCGACCAACGGTTGAGTTAAGTCAGCTAGTTTTTCAACTAATAGAGGACTTGGGGAGAGTTTCCTATATCTAGATGGAAGTCGTTGCGGTGAGGCTGGATGGTTATCCAAGAATTTTTTGGCTTCATCCAAAAAAGGACAACGATGAAGGTTATGGTTCCCTTCACATAACTTACATGGAACTTTGACCTTTCCTTTCTATCCATGAACTTCACTATTACTAGTTGATGGTGTGATGTCAACATGATCACCAGAGGTTGATGACACCTGTCGGTGCAAATAGGGAGACCATTTTCTCAAGATCCGAGGAAGGCAGGGACGATCTCGATGAAAATGGTCTCCTCTACAAATTATGCAAGGAAATTTGGGTTTAGGAGATTTAATGTGTGGGTTTTCGCGAGAAGATTCATGGTTGCCCCCTTGCTGAATCAACTTCTTCTTCTTCTTTTCATTTCCTTTCTTCTTCTTCTCAGCTACCTGGTTACTAGCATCACTATTTTCACCAAGTGAAGAGGAAGAAGGGGAGGGAGAAATAAATGAAGAAGAAGGTGAAGGGTCAACTTTTGTATCAACTGGATGCTGATTCGATTGCAGAGGAATCACAGTATTTTGAACCACAAAGGTTGAGAAAAGCCATACTGGCAAGCCAATTGTAATTCTTGGAAGGGACAATGTGGCCATATACATAGCACCAATATTCCCCCAAGAGGAAAAAGGACTAGGATTCCCCTTAAAAGGGATTCCTTGATTGGTGGATCTCGGATTTGTCTCCATATATCTCAACCTAAGATCAACTAAAGAACAGGGATGCCATTCCGAATTTAATAAATTTTAATGACTCTTTGACACAAGTTTGCTTTTTCAATTTTTAAGAGTCAAGAAAAAGTTAAAGTTGACTCTAGTCCCCTTCGATTTTTAATGAGCCTGAAGTGGCAAGTGCTCAGATGGACCTTTTATTTTAAAGAGTTGAATAGGAATGAAAGCGACTACTCTGGAAAATCTAGACAAAGGGATTACCAAACCAATCGCAAAACTACAATATACACCTTGGTGATAAATTAAAAAGAAATTACCAAGGACTTATGTACGACATTCAATCTTCCCTAATGCTGTGTTCAGTGCATTGTGATCAATAGGGCGACAGACACGACTTCCTATGGATAAAGGATATAAGCCTATTGTGGTCTCCCAATATATACTCAATGGTACGGGGAGCACAAGTCTGTGCTAGCACTTGTCGTATCAATGAGGAGGAATCACCCAACCTTTGATGAAAGTGATAGTTACTAGTTTTTACGATGCTAGAACACGTCTCTAGCCCAGACCTCTAGATGTGTTGCGTTAGGTTCCAAAGCATTGCTAGGTTCATTGAGATTTATTTTAGAGTTGATCTTGTTTAAAAGTTTTCCTTTCAATGGTTCACCACGTGATGTTGATTTGAAATTCCTAAAAATGCAATATGTAATGATAAACAATCATTGTTTATTTTGATCAATGAAGCTCCTAGCTACTAGGGAAAGAAAATTATGATTCTTTTAAACAAAGAGCAAAGAGAACACACTAATGCATTTTCCTAAATCATTTTCTGCACACAAACTAAATGCAAATGCAAATGCATGTATTTGTTTTCATTCTCCTTAATGTGAAAAATGCCAAAAAGGAAAAACAAATGTAGCAAAAATCTGAAATATTTTACTCAAAGTGACATTTCGACAATATCTTTTTCAAAATAGAAAGGAAGACTAAACGACACTCTTCAATTTTGAATAGAAAATGATTTCGACACTTTGAATAACAACATATCAAATCAAATACATGACAAAAAGTTAAATCAACTATTCAGGGAAGGAGGACTCCACGACACTTCTCTTTTTTGACACAAAACGACAGTTATGACACTTTTTGTACCAAAACAACAGATTGATTTAAGAAACTTTTCTACAAAGGATTGTAAATGATGGACAAATACATAAAAACATTTACTAATCCTAATCAGTGGATGCTGATATATGTGATGCAAGTAGGCTTCAGTAAGGAGGCACTATTCATAAGAAACAATCAATTAAACAGAACTAAAAACAAGGACAAAAACCGCAAATTTCTAGAATGGAAATAGGTTCAGTAAGTCATTGCACTTGGGCTTCATAGAAACAGGGATGAATCACACCTACTACACTTGGGAAGTGCGATGCATACTGGTTGATAGTGACAGATATTGTGATGGGCCAGGGAGTGCAACTGAAGTGGGTTTTGTCTCAAATACGCAACTGATTTCAGTGAGTTAAGCTAAGCTATGATGGAAATTAAAGAGCAAAGTACAGAGGAATGATCATGAGAGGTTACTGAGCTACCAAAAGGGCATCTAGAATTCTTGTAAATCAAATGTTCAATTCATAAACTAAATCGGAGATTGACTGAAGTAGCATTCATCTACTATGCAATTGCAGAGCAAGAGAAGTTCGAAAGCTACGTGGCTGAGTTTAGGCTCCATCTATAGTTTATAAAATAAACAAAAACAACCAACAAACATCTATTCGATCCCTAGTGGAGTCACCATTTTGTTTCTGGGAAAACTAGTGCCTTTTCGATTGACTAGCCCTCTAGGTTTGGAAGATACCCTAGAAACAACAGTTCAAAGAAAATCGTGATTTATTCTATGTATAATAGATAAGAGAAAGAAAAAGGAACCAACCTGGATCTTATGCTTGACTCCTTGCTTGATCTCTCTCCCCCTTGACAAAGCTTACAACTCCTCTCCGTACTTATCTCACTTGGAGAGTACTTGTAGAAACACAGTAACAAAGAACCGTCAAAGCATCTTGATCTATTATATCATAAGCATTACAGAATCAGAAATATAATGAACATACAATGGCATTCATAAATAATAACATTGAGAATTGCACATTTATATGGAACAAAACTCTAAGAACTTTATTAAACAGAAGGGAGAATTACAACCCACTTGTCTGATCCAGCATCATCCTCCCAGTGTCAAAGCCCTCTTCACCTCATGAAATAACAATATTACACCAACAGTACAATGCTCTTTCTCAAATACAAACTATCAACACTTCCTTGCAAATTACAAAATGCCAGCCTCCAGATCTCTCAGATGAGGGATCCATTTATAGATGTGTGCAAGGGTGTGAGTCATCTTTGGGTTTTTGATTAGTGTCATTCCACTTGTTGCATTTGGTTCCACTTGGAGATTTCTTGGATCTCTTACTCATCCCTGGGCAAATTTTCTGAGGCAAGTGTCATAGAAGAAGTTTCTAGAAGATTCCATGAGCATCCACTTAGCAAACTGTCTCGGACATTTGTCCATCCTCACTCATCGCACCCTACAAAAGGCCTCATCAGTATGCATCGCACCTGTCTAGTGTAGAAGTCAGTATGCATCGCACCCTGATAGTGGAGCAGTCAGTATGGTCCAATTTAGGCCAATTATTGATGGTTTTTCAGGTGGAACTTTTGGGGAATGATGTAATCAGTTGACCATGTTCTTTTAGGGTATGAAACAAAACTTTTAGGGGTTCAAGGGCCCTAGCTTATTGACATATAAGATTGGTGTTGAAGTGCCCAAATGTCTATAACAAGGAGTATCTAGTATGAAAATTTATGAAACGTGGTCCTTGGAGGAAGAGAGAAGGTCATACCCTTCTATAGGCCAGTGCCTACATACCGGTAAACATATTGGCCAGTACAAGAGTCAGGGGGGTGGAGCTCCCTTCCAGTAGCATCTGGAAAATGAGTGAAGGTTGGAGCCTTCAGTAGGCCAGTGCCTATGTACTAGTACACATATTGGCTAGTACAAGAGCCAGGGGGTTGTAGCTCCCTTCTAGTAGTAGCTAGAGAATGAGAGAAGGTTGTAGCTTTCTACAGGTGGGTGCCTGCGTACTAGTATGAGTCTACACCAGTACAAGATTGTAAATAGGTTTTTCTTATATTAAAGGAAGATAAAAGTAGGTGGTTTTTGTCCCGCATTATGTTTCCACCTTATATCATGGTGTTCATGTGTGTTTCTTATGTGTACTGATCTATTCTATTTTACTGCACCTGTTTACTGTTTATATGGTTAATGAAGTTTTAATTCACTGATTAAAGATCAACATATAATGGATTAACTGAATCATAAGTTTACTGGATATATGCTAGTTGGATTAAACATAGTTGAGTGTACACGTGGGTTCCCTTAACTGAAGTAGCGTATATGAATCTGATTATGGAAATGAAAAAGTTAGTGATTTT
>APFE030333499.1:0-40254 GCA_000404065.3 Pinus taeda
CGATGTAAAGAATGAGCAGGCAAATCATCGAGATAAGGTTGCACAATGTGTTTTATATCATGAAACGCGTAAGACATAGCCCTTTGAAAAGTTGCGCCGATGTTCTTAAGGCCGAAAGGTAATTTGCAATAAGCAAATGTTCCCCAAGGACAAATGAATGCCGTTTTTGGTTGATCGGCAGGCAGAATATTGATTTGATTATAGCTCGAAAAACCATCCATAAAGGAGAAAATTTTACTGCCGGCACAATCATCAATAATTTGATCGATATAGGGTGTAGGGTAATTATCCTTCGGACATGCTCGATTAATATCCCTATATTCGATGCAGATTCTTATTGTCCCCTATGTTTTATTCACAGGAACAATATTCGATACCCAATCCGTTAGCGGGATCGAATAAATGAAATTTGCTTTCAACAATTTTTCAACTTCTGCTTTAATCGCAGCAGCTTTTCTCGGGTGTATCTGACGCAAACGTTGCCGAACGGGTTTAGCGTCGGGTAGGTTTTATTTCATGAATTACGATTGCTAGATCGATTCCTGGCATTTCCTCATAGGACCAGACAAATACGTCGCGAAATTCTTGAAATAGGGCCTTGTATGTTTTGATTTCATCGTCTGTACAAGAGGCACCTATATGAACGTTTTCAATTATTCCAGGTTTTAACTGAAATGTCAAGGGAATGGTTTTTTAGAAATATTTCCCAAATTTATACTCAGAGTTGGATGATTCATTAGACTCTACGTCTTAACAATTCAGTGTAAAGATGATGAAATCGTTTTCAAAACGATCGCTCTCGGGTAAGAACGAAGATCTGTGATGTAGATCTTCCCATGGTAACTGATCAACACATAGGATTTCGCAAATTTGCTCATCTGATTGAACAAGTTCGGAAAACGGTTCTAGTTCCAAAGTTGATGTTGAAAATGAGTCTTCATGGACTTCGTTCATTAAGTCGATTTGGGTTGATATCGGGTTGGAAAGTGACTGCACAGTCTGATATGCCAATTCATATGGACTCAAAGGCATATGAGTACCAAATGAGTCTAACTCAGTTTCAGAAGGAATGATCCAAAGATCATCATTAGCGATAGTTCCTGATGAAATCTAATGAATTGTCGCAGTAGAAGACGATGCGTTGATAGGAGGGAAAGGAAAAGTGCCCAGTAAACGGGAATCTTTAACTAACCCTACACCAACATCCCTATAAGGGATCGTCACTTTACCAAAGTGCTGAATACTCTCAGCAGAGGCTGGGTCGGATGAAAAATATGACAACTGATCTATAGTTATGATCTTTCCATTATGAGGGAACTTGATGAGCCGAAAGACCGATGAGACAACAACTGTCATAGCGTAAGACCAACTACGACCCAACAGAAGGTTGTAATCTAGAGGGGCATCAACCACCTCCACATCTAGATTAACAGTTTTGCCTTCAACCCCTATTGGTAGATCCTGTAAAATGCCGAACGGATGGAACCCACGACCATCAAAGGCCTTAAGAATTGTTGGGGATTGGTTGAGTGAAGGAGAACCAATTGATCTCCAACACTGTATCGACATAATGCATGTGGAAGCTCCCTCATCAATCACAGTCCTATGGACAGGTCTGTTTTTGACTATCACTGGAGTCTGGATAGCCATTTGATGGGGGAGACGCGACGCACTATTTTCTAGATCAAAGATTATTAGGTTCGGGTCCTGAATGTCAACAGCTCCTATAGCCGAAAGAAGTAATTTGTGCTGTGCTGGGCATGATTGCAGCACTTCCAAAGCCGACATTGCTGAGGGTGAAACAGCTAAATCCTCAACAATTTTGTAATTCTGAGTTGCTCTCGCATGTGGATTGAAAGCAGATCTCCGAAGTACACCCTTAGTGGGCGTTTTGATTACTAAATCCGGGTTAGATTTCTCGATATGTAGCGGATCAGAACCGGGAGCTGAGGTTGATGGATTGGACTGAGAAGATTCTGCTTCTTTTCCATCAACAAGACTTTTACTACCATAATCTTGCGATCGAGTTGCAATCCATACATGAGACATCATCAAGATGGGTTCTTCGTTGGCACTAGAGGATGAACTGATCATCTTGCTATCTTGAGCGGGAAAAGGATCCTTCAAGACAACAGGAGTTTGGGAACCTTTGACGATTTTTGCAACCTCCGCCCGATGAGGGCAGTCTCTCGTACTTCATCACAAATGAGACACGGATAACGAGGTTTGCGTTTTTCTTCAGAGGGTTCCGCTTTTTCAGGTTTCTCCTTTGGATTTTTCTCTTTATCTTTCTTCTTCTTCCCTTTCTTTTTACCATCGTTTTTAGGTTTGCTTGTAGAATATTCTACAACGTGAATATCGGCGGAAAGTTCCGGGGAAGATTCTCCTGTCAGGGAATCTGGAAAAGTTATTATCGGAGAAGAATTCTTAGAAGATTTCTTCTTACTTTTAGTATTCACCATGCCAATCATACCATCAGCGGCATGAGATCCCGAAGGAGCAGCAGCAATTTGATTTTTGACTAGGTAGGTTGGGAATCTTCTCGTGTAACGTACCCGACTGAGTGTAAACTAAGTCAAGGTACTGCGCTTGAGCAATGACTTGCTCTTCAGTAACTACTCCGGCTTTAGCTACATCTTCAGTGATCTTAGGCAACAAGGATTTTACGAACCATTCAGCTAAGATTTGATCCGGGATATAAACCTTCACTAAACGCCGTCGACGCCTCCATTCATGGATATGATCGGAGATGTGAGTGGAAGTCAACTGTTTTAATGAAGTTAATAACTCCGTGCCATTGTCATATCTGACTGGAAACTGAAAATGAGTTAAAAATGAGGTAGCTAACTGACTAAAATCATAAAAAGTGGCTCGCGGTAGTTCGATATAACATTTGGCCGCAAGACCAACTAGAGTGCGTTGAAACAAACGTAAACGAATAGAATCATAAAAAATGGAGTTGGATGCACACCAGAGGTGATAAGTCATCACATGATTAGACAGATCCTCTCCAGGTTTACCTTCGAACTTTGGAATGTCACTGGGCAACTTATGCGGCATTGGCGGCCAATACGGAAGATAATTGATTGGATTGTTTGTAAGGCGCGTCAAGTCAGGTAAATCCAAAGTTGCAATGAATGGTAACTGAAGATTAGGGTCTCTGAAACTTGGGGTTTGCAAACCAGCCCCAGGAGGAGGATATCTAGGATAACTCGGAATGGGAATTGCATTCGGGATATTTTGACCTCCTGAAAAACTAGGATTAACCGGACCATACTGGGGTTGCAAAGGTTGTTGATATGTATACCCAGGGTACGGTTGATACTGATCGGTTGGTCGCTGCGCAGCAGGACCATATTGGGGTTGGTACTGTCCCTGGTACGGAGGTTGAACAAATTGAGGTTGAGAAGTAACAACCGTACTTCCTACAGGCATCTGGACCGAAGTTTGGACCGTAGGTCCAGACTGAGGTAAAGAGGTCTGAGGAGCAGATGCAGGAACAATAGAAACCGGAGCTGCTGATACTCCAGAAGAAGGTGGGGTAGGTGGAGAAGATGTTGCAGTAGTCGTAGCAGACGTTTGAGGCGGAGTACGAGGCGTACTAGGCCCATCCTGAGAAACTACAGAAGATGGAGAAGTTTGAGCTGTAGACTGGACGGGTTGCTGAGATGGACCAACGGCCTGTCCAGGTTGGGATGACGACTGCACATTCGGTTGCAAAACCTGTTGATTTTGAGATGGATCCCACACCAAATTCGTTCCGGGGTATTGACTTTGAGGATACTGAGGACCATAACCGAGTTGAGGGTAAGATTGATAATACGGTTGACCAGAAGGCGGTTGGTAACCTTGAGGTTGATATTGAGTTTGGGGTTGATAACCCTGAGGCACATACTGATACTGGGGTTGACCTTGAGGTACGTAAGGATATTGATTTTTGGGTGCATACTGAACTGATTTTGAGGTTGACCTTGGGGTACGTATTGGTACTGAGGTTGACCTTGGGGTACGTATTGGGTCTGGGGTTGACCTTGAGGAATGTACTGTCCTTTAGGTATGTACTGTCCTTGAGGTTGGCCCCCAGGCACAAATTGAGTACCTTGAGGTTGCCCCCCAGGCAGATATTGAGTACCTTGAGGTTGCCCCCCAGGCGCATATTGAATACCTTGAGGTTGCCCCCTAGGTGGTAACTGATTGCCTTGAGGTTGACCTGACATCATCAGAATTTCTTCTGCACTCAACTGTTTAGGACCACTACTTCCAGTTAACAATTTTTGTTCGATAGGACGAGGAGACGCTCCTGAAAAAGTACCAGAAATGGACTGATACCCAGCAGGAATAGACGGACGGCCGTATAAATAGGCTTCCGGAGATTGGGAATACATGGATGACGGACTAGACATATTCAATGCAGGATAATGATCTCTAGGTGAAGGGTGATAAAAAATGTGAGGTGGTGTAAAACTGGGTCCCGGATTTTCTAAAAGATTGGTCAGTGAACGGTACCAATTAGTGCTCCTAGGTGGACTATAAAAATCGATTCACGCTCCCTAAACTCTAAAATAGGTCGATTATCCGGAAAAGGGAAGCTTTCCTCGATATCCGCAATAGCAATTTCTTCGATCGCTATGAGTCCAGTGGGAAGATCTTTGGTAATTACGGTTTCTACCCTAGGAGAACTAGAATCACTAGGAGTCGGAGAAACAAACTCTGATACAGAAGTTGGAGCAACTTCAGATTCGGGTTCAGACATGTCAGGCTCTTCACCTATATCACTAGTAGACGCAATGCTACCAGTAACCTCTGAAATTACTATGGGTTGAGAATCAGAATATTCTACTAAAGATGGTTCTCCTTCTTCAGGTGATCGATTTCTACCACCAATGGGAGATACGAGAACTCTCAAGCCTTCAAAGTGACTTGGTATATCTTCAGGAGGCTGCCCCCGAAGTCTACGAGAAGCCCTCAGTAAATCCACCACAGCAACAAACTCAGGGGATTCACCCCGAAGTCTACGGGAATGTCTCGGTAATTCAGCCACAGCTAAAAACTTTTTTCTACTTCACATGCAAACAAAGTAAAATCTCAATGAAATCACCTAAAGTCTCTAAAGAACCAAACAAATTTGAAGAACACGCCTAAAGAATCTAAGAGATCAAACACACACAAACAGTAACTTTCCGGACCGAAAACACTAGTTGGTGATGAAATCCAACGTCACGCAGAGTTCGATACAGAAATAGCGGTTGGAATAGTTACCCCGGCAACCTGCTTAATGAATAGACTGGCACAAGTTTCTCCACTTAACCGTCTCGAGTGAAGAGAACCCCCCAGAAATCCAAGTGAGTCTAGCCGACGTCTGCTCCAGGTACAGTGGGATCTTCCCGCCACCGTCACCTTAGGAAGAATCCTAGAGAATATGGTCACCAAGGTTACCAACAGAAACAAATATACCTGGGGGAACAGTCTATGATCTGATACGCACGCAAGGGCAGAGTAGCAAGCTCAATCCTCTTGAAGGCTCCTCGAAATAAACCGAGGTTTACCAACAAGTGACCACAGGCTCCTCGACAATAATCTGAGGTTTACCGTTTGTAATACGTGAATATTCGGCGTCTTTCTCAATGAGGAAGGATTGATTCCCACACTGGTTCGGACATGATCTCGTGCTTCTCCTTTAAGATGAGCTTTCCCAGAGTATAAATGCAACAATTGGATTTCTTCTACCGCAAGATAAAGCTACTTGTTTGTTTTACTTATCTTGGAGAGTTAATTATTCCCTACTCCAAGATACTAGCCTAAGCTATATTGGTGTATCAGAGCCCTAGAAACAATTTTTTTTTTCTAGATTGATTTTATATTAAGCGTGACTTTTAGTGGTTTTTGATTAAGTCAAAAGGTGATGGAGATGAAACTTATGGTGTAAAGACTGGACACAAAATCATTATAAAGATGCACTTAAGATGACTAATTAATCTTTTCTCTTCAATGAAGTTCTAGCTAAGAAAGAGTTGGAAGATGCAAATATTTTTAAAAACACAAATCTTTCTTTAACAATCAAATCAAAAGAAGAGTATTCGTTTCAATGCACTCGAAAATGAACCAACTAATTATTTCCACAAGAATTTCTCTTTTCGTTCGAAAATTCAAATGCTACTAAGAACAAGCTTTTTCTTCAAAAGAGACCTTTCATTTTTCTAAAAACATTAAAAAACTATAACTAAAGCAATCTTTGAAAAAATTATTTAATGAAGCAAACTTAAGATCTATAAACTAACAAAACCCTATTTGAAGTAAAAAGCTCACAAAAGTGTTTTTGAGGATGTTTTACTTGGTCACAAGCAAACCAAGGACTAATTTGTTCAGAATCACAAATAAGTCAAGAACAACCAATTTTGTATTCCTTTTTAAAATGAAAATCCAAACTTTCAATCACAAGCTTATCGAAGTTTTGTAAAGAGAAAACTCAAAGTGAATTTCTCAACAAGGGGAGATTTCATAAATGGTCAGACTCTCAAGAAGATTGGTAGACACTAAGGTGATCTGAAGTCCCTACAGCCTCTAAGCTCAGAGCCACTACACAACCAAATCGAAAAACAAACCCAACAAGCAAAACTCCTAGGAATTTCACCTAAACCCTAATGCTAATGAAATTAAACCAAGGAAAGATTTCAACCATTCACATGCAGGTATGGGCAGAAGACAATCACTAGAAAAAACAAAATAAAATTAACTAAAAGAGCAAAAGTCAAAATTTTCAAAAATTTAGCAGGGTACGCAGGTGCAGAGCTCACCCAGGTGCGGGTACGCTCTGTGCACAAAAACAAAGTGCGTACAGGTACGCACTGTGATCTAAGCACAGGCTGCGGACTTCGACTAAAGTAATGAAAAATAAAAAACAAAGCTAAATAAACTAAGTCTACCCAAAGCCACACACAACAAGCCAAAAATAGAAACCAAAAAACAAGTTTCTCAAATCAAAGAACAACGAGGAAAACAGTCAAGTCCCCAGCGGAGTCGCCATTTTGTCACGCGGAATCAGTCGATCTTGCGGACAAGACAGACCTTCCTAGAATCTAATGAAGACCTAATGACAAACAAACCAACCAAACACTATCTTTCTCTAAATACGCTTTATAAGTAATGGGGAACAAGTGTATTTTAAGGGCCTACCTCATATCCAACGCAAGTTCGGAGATGCCTTCGCTTCTTTGATCCAAGTAAGTTCCTTTGTCGCAAACCTGCAAGCACAAACAAGGCAAACAATTAAATAGCACTTGAATATCCAATATTATAAAACATATTTAACGTGAAAGTCAAGGAGTCCATGAAACAAATAGCATAAGATACTTGTTGAGAAAAATGAGCTTGATTGTATTAATTCAAAAAGAAAAGAACCTTACAACCTTTGCCTTGACGCTGTACAAGCTCCTTCCAGGGTCCAACAAGAAGTCTCCTCTACTTTGACAAGCTTCACTCACTCCCTAATGGGGCAAAAAAGGTATGTGATCTCTCCTCTTAAGCTCAACTAGGAAGTCTTGATTTCACTAGCATTTACCCTCAAAAGTTCAGCTTCTAACCTCCCTGGCCACTGACCCAATGCCTCAATTATAGTGCAATGGAGGGAAGTTACAGGTCCTCCTTCAAAGGGATAGAATCCTCCTTCAAAGGGATAGCTCCTCTTAACAAGGGATTAGTTCCTCCTCATATGGCATGCGTGAACCACTTGGAGCGAACAATCCACGTAACAAATCCTTTTAGAAAACTCTAGAATCAACCCAAAGTGAGTTTTTTAAGATAAAAATTGCGCCTTTTGACTTTCACAGGGGTACGCACCCTCCCCTTTACATACAGAGCATATAAGTACGCAGATATCTTGAACAAAAGGTGCGGGCCCGCAGGAAAAGCTAAGAGAAAGTGCGGAACCAGAGTTATATTGCTTTTTTGATGTCTTTCTCTCATTTTTCAAGCTTGTTTTGAAGAGCTGAGGTTTAAGACTTGCTTAGGAAGCTGGTATAGGTGATGATAGGCCTACACCGACTGCAAATAATCAAGGTGACGATATTTATGTGTAACACTTAGTATATCTGAAGTTCTTGTCGAGTAGTAGAGGGTATGTTCATTGCCAAAATTACTTCTTTTTCTTTTGGTTTGAGATGTATCATAGAATATTCCATTGTACTAGTATGTATTCCCATTAGCTTTGTATGCTTGATAGCGTCCTAATGATTGCTTTGTCATTGGATGGCGTTGGTTTCAATGTCAACATTTGATGCATAATGGCATTTTCCACGTGTTGTATATCAAAAATTCCATGAAGCAATACAGATTGTGATCCATGGATTTTGTATTTATTCAATGGATGTATTCTCCTTGTGTCCTTTAATTGAAAAACTGTTTCAAATTTTATTTTGTTGTTCCAATGATTGTATTAGCTAGACAACTTCCTGCATATTTGTTCCTTAACGTGGGTGTAATCTACCCTTTGTTATAATTAGAATGCCTATTTGAATAGTGCCTTGAGAATAGTTTTCAGATATGTTCCGCGAGTCCCCTTCTTCCCTCCTAAGATGGTAGTTAAGGAGCTTCTTGTCCTTAACATTCATTGTCCTTTCCTCATTTTCTTTGTTGTAAGAGGGGACATCCCTACCTTATAACCTTCATTAAAGAAAAGAACCTTCTATTTTTCCTAGTGTGTAGGACATATGTTGTGATCACGGATATAATTTCAAAAATTCATTTGGTGATCAAGTATAAGAAGGGAAGCACAAATAAGTTCATTGACATGCTATCAAGGCCACCCACATCAAATATTACAACTTTGGGGATTCTTATGCACATGGAGCCATTCACCCATGATATAGAGACATATTTAGAAGATGAGGACTTCAAGGAGGTGTATCAACAGTCATAGAGTCAGGGTCATGTGCATGATGGCGACAACACCATTGACTACCATCTCCATGATTGGTTACTCTACAAGCTAGATAAGCTATGTGTTCCTAAATGTGAGAATTTGCAGCTAATCAGAGAGGCTCACACATCCAAAGTTACAAGGAACTTTGATGTATGGAAGACCATGGCTAACTTGCATATGTATGTGTATTGGCCAAAGATGCAAGAGTAGGTATCTAGGTTCATAAGATGCTGCATGTTTTTTGGTTAGGAAATAGGGTCTATATCATCCCTTACCTATACCTACTCGTCCTTGGGAAAGAATTTCCATGGACTTTGTGGGAGGTTTACCGAAAACCAGGAAGGGACACGACTACCTGTTCATGGTAGTTGACAGGTTTAACAATATGTGTGTTCTGATGCCATGCAAAAAGATGATCAACGGGAAAGAAGCAACAAAGTTGTTCTTTGGACAAGTCTGGGAGCACTTTGGGATACCAAGGAGCATCATTTAAGATAGCGATACGATATTTCTAAGTGCATTTCGGACTACATTATGGGAGAATATGGAAATAAAGTTGAAGAGATCTACAACATTCCATCCACAAACAGATGGGTAGACAGAAGTAGTCAATAGGAATTTGGTGCAACTTCTAGGGGGATACAATCAGAGGCATCCAAGACCTGGGATGAAAATGTGGTTTATATACAACATTCTTACAACAAAGCAGTCCACACTTCTACAATCAAGTCCCCATTTGAGACTTGTTTTGGATATTTGTCACCTTCACCTTTGGATATTGCATATGGACAACAAAGAGAAGTGAGGGAAGATCTTACAGGATATTCTTTGAGGGTTGAATTTTTTTTAGAGAAGATCAGGCAGATCCATCTATAGCTACAAGGAGCACTGCATAAGTCATAGGAGAAGTATAAGGCCAAGCATGATCAAAACAAAATAGATAAGTCATTCAAGTTGAGAGATATAATATGGTTACAGTTGAACAAGGAGAGGCTATAGGGGCTTGGTAAGAAAATAAAGGCTCTCAGATATGGTCCCTTTGAGATACTGGAAAAGGTGAGTGATAATTCCTATTGACTCAATTTCCCACCATATATGCATATTTACCCAGTTGTGAATGTAGATAATTTGAAACTCTATGAGCCTTCCATGCTAGATCAGGAAGAGGAACATGTCCTACTTTCTATGGAGGATTTGGCACGAGATGCTCAGGAAAATTTGACAGAAAATGCAGTTTTGTAGAAGAGTTCCAGAAGTACAAGATAGGAGATGTTAGGTCTCTATGCTACTAGTGTAAGTACAACTTCCTTATTATATTGTTGTGCCCATGTAGTCCCCATATTGTTATTATTGTGCCCCATAGAAACCCACTATTGTTATTATTGTGCCCTTACATTATTATTGTTATCTTGACTCTGATTATAGTATGACCCCTTAGACTCTTATATATATAGAAAGGAGGCCTTATCATTTGTATCATCCAAGAATTGTTCATTTGTGTAATGTAAAGGAGGTTTCCCCCTCAAACATGCTGATTTTTAAGGTGTTTGTCTTTCTTTTCTATTTTTTTGTGAGCTGGTTTTATAACATTTGGTATCAGAGCTTTGAATTCTAGGGTTTCGCTTCTTCAAACAGGTCATTCATAGTATTTTCGCTATAACTTTTTTTTTCTGCGACGCTCAGAAGCTATAAAAAAACCCATTTGAGATAAAATCTCACTGAACCTCGGGTCGAATTTCAGATATTGTTTTGCTATATTTTTGGAGAGATGATTTGAGGAAGTTAGGGTTTTTGCAAGCTCTAGAATTTCATCTAAAGTAGGTCATCGTGGAATTTTCGCTATAACTTTTTCGCTACGAAGTTTTAGAAGATAAAAAAACCCATTTGAGAAGAATTAGGTTTGAACCTTGCGTCCGAATTTCAGATCTTGTCTTGTTATATTTTCAGATATATGATCTGAGGAAGTTAGGGTTTTTGTAGACTCCTGAATTACATCCTAAACAGGCGACCTTGGGAAAATCGTCATAAATTTGTCTCTGAGCATCAAATTGAAATTTCGTAAGAAGTTACAAAAAGAGGACGGATTGTACTTTATTCAGGTGTATTTTTCAGAACCTAAGGTTGAAACAGTGACACGTGGCATGTCATACAAGTTCACTCTACTGAATTAGTCTATAATTAGGTAATCGCAAAAGATTGGGCATAAATATTTCTTCGGGAATCCAATTGCGATCAGACTTGTGGAGTTAAAAAGAGGACTTAGAGGGCTATTACAAGCCGAAATTTAATAACTTAAAGATCCGAAATTACAGAGTTATAGTCGTTTCAAGATCGAGCTCTTAAAATCAAGAAAAAGCGAGATGAGAAAGTTTGATGGCAAGGATCCGATAAATTGGATACTAGAGATGGAGAAATATTTTGATCTACATGGTGTACCAGTGTTAAAAAATATACGTGTTGCATCTAATTATTTAGAAACGAATCAATTTTTATGGTATAAAGGGCTTTGTTCTCGTAAACCACTTGTCACGTGGTTAATTTTCACGGAGGAAATGATAGCACATTATAAGGATACAAATAGAAACACCTTCTTTAGCCAATTGATAAATCTCAAACACAAGTGTTCAATGGAAGAGCACATTGAGGACTTTCAAAAATTGAATACAAGGGAAAATGATATTCCAGAGAAGCAGAGGATTGATGTCTCCATAAGGACTTTAAAGGATAACATTCAACATGAGGTTCATCGTTGGGAACCTGATTCATTGGAGAAGACATTCAGGTTGGCAAGAAAAGTAGAAAGAAAAATTATGGAAACAAGGAAGTCTACCCCTCACAACTATAAATGTGGAAGTGTTGTTTCTCTTAGCCTTCCACAAAGTACAAGGTTGACACCACAACGATCAAAAGAAAGAAGAGAAAAATGGTTTTGTTACAATTGCGATAACAAATGCACTAAAGGTCATAAGTGTGTTGAGAAGAAACTATTTTACATAGATTATGAAGAGGAGGAAGAAAATGATCTAGAAACATCAAAATAAGAGGATATACACCAGGAACCAACCCTAGAGAAACAAAAAATGAATCTGACCATATCTTGTAAAACATTGGCAATAATTACCACTCCTCGAACTCTCAAGATAGAAAGACATATCAAGAAGAAAAAGTTTCAAGAAGTAAAAGATCACATCGAGAAAGAATAAATGAATCCGACCATATCTTGTAATGCATTCGTTAGAATTACCACTCCTCAAACTATCAATATGGAAGGACATATCAAGAAGAAAAATGTTCAAGAAGTGAAATATCACATCGAGCATCAAGAAATGAATCCGACCATATCTTGTAATGCATTGGAAGAAATTACCACTCCTTAAACTATAAAGATAGGACCCATCAAGAAGAAAAAGGTAACAATGTTGATTGACTCGGGAAGTACCCATAATTTTATTCATTGTAAGATAGCCAAGGAATTGAATTTCTTCCTATATCCAAAACCAGAGCGTCAAGTGACGGTTGGAAGTGGAGGAACCATAAATTGACCTGGAAAGTACCATAATATCAAGCTATCCATGGAAAAATATGTATTGAATAGCCCAATGATTTCCATTCCAGTGGGTGGTGCTGATGTTCTATTAGGAGTCCAATGGCTACAATCCTTGGGTACAATAAATTTTAATTTTGAAGAACCTTTTATGAAATTTTCTTCGGAAGGAAAGGAAGTTGAATTAAGGGGTATCACAGGGAAACTAGGAAAGATAATCAACTCTAACGGAATGAAAACTTCTAAAGAAAGAACAACGAGGCGTAATTGCATAATTATGTTCACTAATGGTTCCCACATCGAATTAATCTATTTCTCTAGATCTCTAAAAAGTCTTAGACAATCATTCTAAGGTATTTGAGACTCCCAAAGGTCTCCCACGTATTTGTGATCATGATCATGCTATTCCTTTGATTCCAGGAAGTGTTCCTCAAAACATCAGACCTTATAGATACACATATGCCCAAAGGAGTGAGATCAAACATATGGTTGTAGAAATGGTAGAGGTTGGTATAATTATCCAACCAAATTTGATAAACAAAGCAAGGGATGAATGGAAGAATGGCGAAGCAGGGTGGGAACTCATTCAAAAGTTTCCGAAGATCTTAGTTCCAACAATATTGCCAGAACTTGATAAGGAAGGAAAAATCATATTGGAACCCGAAGCATTCACAGATTCGAGAAGTCGACAACTATGAAATTGGTCAATTTCAGAGTGTCTCATCAAGTGGAAGAACTTACCCACTGAAGATTCCACATGGAAGGATGATAATTTTATACAGAAGCATCCGGAACTACTCAAGCGTTGAGGACAACACTTTTTGAAGGAGAGGGGCATGTTGGGTCCCTATACTGCTAGTGTAACCCCTTATTGTTATTAGTACAACCTTTTTATTATATTGTTGTGCCTATGTAGTCCCCATATTGTTATTATTGTGCCCAATAGAAACCCACTATTGTTAATGAAAATGAGGTATTGTCATTTGTATCATCCAAATTTTTTTCATTTGTGTAATGTAAAGGAGGTTGCCCTCTCGAAGAGGTTTGTTTCTAAGGCGTTCATTTTTATTTTCTATTTTTTTGTGAGTTGGTTTCATAACAGGGGCAGCATGACCTTTGGTAGATTGGATCGAAGGGACAAATTCCAGGCAAAACCAAATGGTATGCCAAAGAGAAGGTGGAGGAAAAATTTCCACACCTAATTTAGTAGAAGTTTTTGAGGACCAAAAGCCTCCCAAAATGGGGAGGTTTGATCCAGATTGGATCATTATATTGTTTGTCATCCATATTGATGCATTTGGAGTGGAAAAAGTGGCGGAATCAGCTCATGGTACTGGTTTTATCGACAAGACCTAGTTTGGTAAAAATGGGGTTTGAAACCTTCCCGGAGCGTTTTGAGGCATCAAACTATTTTTTTTGTGGGTAAAAGTTTGATGCTTTATTACAACACCATTTCATGATATTATACATAAAAAAATATTTCCAACAACACAATAAGTGCATTAAGCAGAGTCCGTATGCAAAAGTTATGTCACTCAGAAGTTGACTTTCCCGTTTTCACACCTATAGTTCGGGAGGATGCCGTGTGAACTCCCATTATTCATAGAAAAGGGGATAGCCACGTGATTATTATGTAAAATAATCTAGAAGAATCTATATTGTAGCTCTAGTTAAGAGTTTATATTATCAAAATTAACCACTAATAGGCTATGAGTTTGTGTTATAACTGAGCCACTATGAGGAAGATGATTTTATTCTTTTGAGAGAATTTTGTTTCATAGCTGAGCAAAGATAGCCATGAGAAATAGGAGGTAGAGAAAAAAGAGATGAGTTATGCATTGTAGCATCCCACATGCCATAGGAATTACTTATTTGTACCTGCAACCATATTTCTAAATAGAGAAAGATAGTGAAGCGACCTCACCTTCCAGCTGAGTTGTCTCCCAAAAATGTTTCCTAGAGAGCACATCTTATGTATTATGTGTTTGTGAGCTTATTTTTTCATTCTCTATTTTTTTGCATAATTTCCATTCGCATGCATGCACTAATTACAATAAAATATACAAATCTAGAAATCAAATAAAACTGTAGGAGTGTAGAACTTCATATTTTTAATATAATGTGTCATATTTGTTGTGACGACATGTCCTATGGAATATCCATGACAGTTTACGGATCAACAATCAATCTGATATATGCAATACAAGTCCTTAGATAACATCAAGCCTTACCAACAAACTCTTTCACATACTGATCTGATTTAGAATATTAGTTTGCAGTGCTGAGATCTTCCTCAGATTATAAACAAAATGCTTTCATTGTGCTTAAGGATTCATCAAGTTTTGCAAGTAAAATGAAGAGTTTTTATTTTAATTTTATGAGAAATTTAACATAAACCAAAAATTGAACAACAACATACGTATGTATAGAACATCATCAAAAACACATTACAACAAGAACATGATAAAGGAGTTCACCTCTCTTGTGCAATGTCTCCTTGGTCCATCTTCCAATGGCTTGAGCTTCTCTATTATGCTCAAAAGTGTTAAATCTGTGTTTACAAAGCTCAAATGCTCCTAAAACCTGCTCCAATTAGTTCAGAATACTAAAAAATGGCTATCTAGCCTCTTTTTGCAATCAATTTGGTGAAAAATTGAAGAAGTTACGACTTCTCCTAGTTTTCCCACTATTCGTTCAACAAATAGCTCCACATCTGACAGGAACCCACAATTTGCTTCAAAAATCCGCTAATAGAGTGAGAAAATTCGGGGTGATTGCGATCTGGCTGACCTGACGAAAAAATTAATTGGAAGCTGTAGTCACATTGCATCTAGGAATCTATCGCATTTTGCAATCGATGGAAAATCGACAGGTAATATAATGCGGGACTCTGCTTTCTGCGAAGTGCGATTGCGATCTGCGATCCATCGCATTGCAGCTCTGGCTGATCCATCGCATCACAACCCCGGGGCCAATCCATCGCATCATAACTCTGGGGCCGATCCTTTAACACCTTTCCACTTGTCTTTTGCGAATTGTGATTGCGGTTTATCACATCACAAACTGGTACCTACCGGGGGACGATTCTGTAATGTCGACTCTTCACCAATCTGCGATTGCGATTTGCGACATGTGGGGGCCAATATGACTTACCACTTGGCGCCACCTGATTCGCTGAAGGACCTTGCCACATCATCCAACCCTGCCATGTGAGCAAGTTAAACCTAAACTTTGACTTTCTTACAAGCTCAGATTTGAGTGCCATTCACACTGTTGGAATCAGAATGATGAGCTCTTTGATTTGAAGCTAAATTTAACAAGATTCTGACACTTTGAATTTTGAGCCTAATTTTGAGCACTTGATTACTCCTCCCCACTGGAAGTCTTTTGGACCCCAAAAGATCACTTTCAATTGACCAACAGGTGAGGGTACAGTTCCCTCAACTTTCCAATCTCGATCCATTGATCACTAAATTGGAACTTGTGAAATCGACGATTCTTGTCGTGCCTTGCTATGTACTTGCCTTTGCCTTTTTCAAGTCGTTCTTGCAATGTTTGATGTACCATTTGGAGTTGCTCAATAAACTTTTTTTCCTTTTCCATGTTACTATTCGTAGCAATATCCTTGTTACCAAGATGATACAATACATTGTGATGCAAATGGTATATAAATTCCTCCACTTGATTCCTTTGACTAAAGCTTGAATATACTTCTTGAAAGTATGTATTTTTCTGAACATAACTTTCATGTAAAACAAAATGATGATTGAGGAAAATAGTTATACAAACTATAGGCCTAGAAAATATATCAACAAACTTGTTGCTTATACCTTTCTTATACATTTTGACTGAGTGGAATAGTAGAAGAAAACCCATTCAATGGAAGTTCCTTTGTCATTGCAACTTAAACACTTTATCATCGAAAATTTCTGAATGTAAAGAAATGGGCTTACCACATTGCAAAAACAATACGCCCATGACATAGTCACATACAACAACCTAAAACTTAAATGATCGTCTCAAGTCTGAAAAAGCAAGTAATGGAGATGTACTGATCTTTTGTTTAAAACATCAAATACCTCTCATTGTTTGCCTCCCCATTGGAATACCTTTTTCCCAACTGCCAATGAATTTAAATGAACTACAATAGAAGAAAAATTAACAAAATTTCTCCTCCAACATTGGGATGCTCCTAAAAAACCTCTTATCCAAATGACTATCTTGAGCCTACCTGCGTAAATTGGGAGCAGAGCAAAGGCGTCTGCGGCTTCACGGGGATGTATGATTCCTTCACCTGTGTCTACATGAATGGAGTCAATACCACCACAAACTGCTACGACATCAATCTTGGATATTTCTAGCTTCAACTCACCTTCTCCATGTCCCACGCAGACTGTTAAAAAGCCTTTGGGAACCTGAACACGCTTGGAAGAACCAATTTCACGGCTTAAGTACATCAAAGAAGTTGTCCAACATATACTTTGATATCTTCAGAAACAAAGGTTCTTGACATACGACATCAAGTATTTTTTTTCTCACACATGACATGTTCATAATGAAATTTTTCTGAAAATGAAAATGTCGTCCAAATAGACTATCCTATCTAGAAATGGCTTCAACACATATTTCTTCATATGTGTAAAAGTAGTAGGAGCATGGAAAAGACAGAAAAGCATAACAAGGCATTCAAACAAACCTTGCTTGGTTTTGAATGTCGTCTTCCCTATGTCTCCTTCAACAAATCTACTTTGATGAAAACCACTTCTTGAATCCCATTCAAGGAAATGCTTACCATTCTTCTTGGGTGTCAAAACAAGAGTTGCACCACATGGTAAAGGAGTAGGCCGAATGATCCTTTTATTCAACAATCCTTGGATTTGCACCTTAATTTCCGCGCTTTCCATCACTGACATCTTGTGCATGCCAATGTTAGGAAGAAGACACTCTTGCTGCAACTGTAACTCAGGTTGGATTCCCCTCTTGGGAAGTAATCCCTTTGATTTCCGAAACATTTCGTCAGATTGGTTAAAAACGTCAACCAAATCAGTTTTCAAATTCGAATTACAACCATCAAATGCCTCATAATCAGTTTCATTCTGAGGTTTGATCATGAGAAGCATAAAATTCTTGCTCGAATTCACTAGTCTTTTCATCTGCCCTACATTAACAAGCGAAATATTTGTTTTCTTGCTATGAGATTTCACAATATATTCTACCCCATTTTTGAATATGTGATATTTGTTTTGATATCGATGGAAAATAGTTTTTCTGTCATAAAGGTATGGGCTGCCCAAAACGATGCCACATATATCTAACGACACAACGCCAAGCTCCATTTCATCTATGAATTTTGCAGTGATTGCGAATTTCAATTTACACTTTCTCATCCCCTGCAATTGTGCGTTGTCACATACCCATCCAAGTGGATACAGTTTATGATGTGGAACTGTTTCCAAATTTAAACTCTTGACAATGTTTTTTGAGATAAGGTTGGCTTGAGAGCCGCTATCAAACAACGTATCAATCTTGTTATGTTTCGATATCACCCTTATGTGAAACAATTATATTCTCCTCTTTTCATTTGGAGTTTCATTATATGAGTTTGAAGAACTAGTGTTGGCAATGGATTCCTTTCCTTGAAACCCCATGGCTGTGATTTTTGTTTCATCACCCAATTCGGATCTCAAATCCTCTTCTTGAGTGATTACAACACTCTTTTCTTTTCCTTTGTTGTTGAATATCTTTGGTTTCATTTCAGGATAAAACTTCCAACAATGAGATTCATCGTGATCCTCTCTGGAACAATGTTTACATATTGTTTTCTCTCCTTTTTTAATGGATGCATTTTTCTTTCCCTTGAAACCCTTTTCTTTCTCACCCTTAAATGTCTTTTTACTATCTTCTTCTAGGGTGTTTTTCCCTCTTGCCTCAAGATGAGTGGCTTACACACACACATCATCTAGATTAATTGGATTAAACATTAAGATAGTATGCCTAAGGTAACTGTGTAAACCCCCTATGTACTTCAGAATGTGTCTTGTGATTGCAAATCTACACCTACACCATAGACCTTTTCCTGAATTCTTGGGTGTAATCTTGCACATTTTGACCTTTACGCTGTTTAAAGTTCTGCCAATTCCTGATGGATTTCTACATATAAGCTAGAGGGTAGAATTGTCTTTTAATTGCAACAATGAAATTATTTCAATAAATTGAGGTTTTATTGTGTTTTTTAATCTCTTCTCGGGTCTTTGATTTCGACCATACTAGTGCTGCACCCTCCATTCTGAAGGAAGCTAACTGAATCCTCTTAAAGGTTTTGAATCATGCAATAGAACTCCAACTAACGAATCCAATTATCAAAATTCTCTGCATTCACTTCACCATTATACATGGGCAACTCAAATTTAACATCAAGTTTAAAAAAAGGTGATTTGCCAGTTCCTTTTGAAGAATGATGACAAGTATGAGTAAGGGTTGTATTAGTGGAAGAGGGTGAATATTCTTGTGAAGAAGAAGATGTAGAAGATGGTGGAGAGGGTGGAGGTTTGTATCCATTTCCATTACCTCCTCCTGAAGAGCCTTCTCCTTTGGGAGGTTTGGAACTTTCCCCTTGCAACTTGGTATTCCTCTCTTCATAGAGGACCTTCACCATCTCTGTCATATCAAAAAAATCCTTTCTGAAGGTCTTCTCATCTTATGTCATTTTTGTAGGTTCTCCTTCATGAGACATGATCTCTCGAGTCTCAACTGTAACTTTAGGTTGAATTGGTGTTGGAGATTGTGGCAACCTTTCTCTTTTTCCCCTTGACGCAACTTCAGGGCTTCCAACCAGCATTTCTTCACCTCTTTTGAGTTTTAACCTTGTAAGCATTATATAAACTTGCAAACAATTAAATCCTTCTTTTACAAAGAAAAACCAAGTGCTCTGAAACCAAATTGATTTGATTTATAATATTAGTTTACAGTGCTAAGATATTCCTTAGATTGTAAAGAAAATGCTTTCATTGTGCTTAAGGATTCATCAATTTGTGCAAGTAAAATGAAGAGTTTTTATGTTAATTTTATGAGCAATTTAACATAAGCTAGAAACTGAACAATTGCATAAACATGCAAAACATCATCAAAAACACATTACAACAAGCACATGATAAAGGAGTTTACCTGTCTTGGGCTTCGTATCTTTGGTCCAACTTCCAATGGCTTGGGCCTCTCTATTATGCCTAAAAGTGTAAAAATCTGTGTTTACAATGCCCAAATGCTTATGAAACCTGCTCCAATCAGTCTAGAATACTAAAAAATGGCTATCTAGCCTCTTTTTGCAACCAATTTTGTGAAAAAATGAAGAAGTTATGACTTCTTCTAGTTTTCCCACTATTTGTTCCACAAATTGCTCGACATTCGGCAGGAACCCACAATTTCACTCCAAAAATCCACTAAGTGAGTGAGAATTTTGTCGTGCTGTGGGCCATAATCTGTCAGCGCTGACTGTCCATCGCAAATCGCAATCAGCAAGGACCGACGGGCTTAAGGTTTGTGATTACCGCAGGGAGATGTACGATTATGAGTTGGCAGACCCGACGGAACAATTAACCAGAACCTATAGTCACATTGCATCCGGGAATCTATCGCATTTCGCAATCCGCGGAGAATCGACGAGTAATATAATGTGGGACCCTACTTTCTATGAAGTGTGATTGTGATTGCGATCTACGATCCATTACATTGCAACTTTGGCTGATCCATCACATCGCAACTCTGGTCGATCCATCGCATTGCAACTCTGGGGCCAGTCCTTTAACACCTTTCTGCCTATCTTTTGCGAAGTGTGATTGCGGTTTATCGCATCACAACCCGGTACTTTCCGGGGGCCGATTCTATAACGCCAACTTTTCACCAATTTGCAATTGCGATTTGTGACATGTGGGGGTCAATGTAGGCTTGCCACTTGGCGCCTTCTCATTCGCTGAAGGACCTTGCCACATTATTCAATCCTGCCATGTGAGCAAGTCAAACCTAAAATTTGATTTTCTTGAACTTCTGCATATGAGCTCGGATTTGAATGTCGTTCACATCGTTGGAATCAAAATGATGAGATCTTCAATCTGAAGCTAAATTTAATAAGATTTTGACACTTAGAATTTTGAGCCTAATTTTGAGCACCTGATCACACACTGTTACTCAACCATTAAGACTCTGCCCAATACATTAGTACTGAGAAATCTCTTGCTCAATATATGCATTAGATACTGACATCAAGATACAACAACAAACTCCGATTTATAAGACCTATATAGCTATGCTATGCATCCATGGATTCTAATACTATTTAAAAGCTACAACACAACAAGAGATATCATAACCCCAATTGTGGCACCAACACATCTACTACAACTACATAAGATCTGTAGTAGGTACTTTCACAAGTCTATTGTAGCAACATCACTCCACATATCAAGCCCTGCAATTATGTAGCAAATTTTATGATACTATAAGGAAACACCACATACACTTGCATTCTCTGCTTCACATGGCATTAGTAGTAATAAAAGTCCTTATGAGTTCTCTCAAGACAATCCTTGCTCAATAGTGGAAATTTCCCTTGAATATGCCCTAATTCTTGAAGATGTCTGCCTTTGTAAGTCTGCTTTAGACTTGTTTGAAGATGAAAAGTCCGAGCTTTAAAAGATACCTCTGATCATATGTTGAAGATAAAACATGCTTTGTGACCAATGCAGTGTGTGTTGCGCTCTTGTTCTCCCATTGACCGATGTCAATGCTTTCCTTAAAATATCTATCCGTAAAAAACTTTAAGTTCTGTTATGTACAAAAGACTCAGAACTTCTTCTATTCAATAGCCTCCATACTATGATTCAGTGTGATAGAATGGGTGCTGAGCTACTTTAATCAAGAGTGAAGGCATAAGTATACAGTTTCCAAACAATGATTCCACAAGATATGTTTCTAAAGGAGGTATCAAGATATAATCTTGATATATTAGGGATAAAACTAAGATTTAATATAGGTTGAATTAGATCTTAAATTACATAGGTACTCACACAACTAGCACTTCAAGAATCAATTGAACAAGGTATGACACTTCACCCTACAATTATACCCTAAGATTCAAATTTTGTACAATTTCCTTCATCAATGTTCTGCCCTGACATCTAAGAAAAGTGTCAAAATGTACCACTATTTTGTAACCTAGGAGGACTGAAGACTTTAAATTAAACTGCCACAAAGAACTATATTAATTCCAGACTTGTACTCAGAAAATGATGTCTATGAGAGCCCAATGCTACTTCAATAGGACTATAGTCATCAACAAATGTGGGTCTGCAAAGAATACTCAAAATTGTGGATATATGCTATGAATTTTAATTATTGAGGACTGACGGAAGCTTTCATGCATCTACAAGAGATAGGAATTTAATTTATCCACAAAATAATCATGGAATAACTCAGAAAGAATATTAGGTTAGGGTCGTAGAACTAAACCCTTATTCAAGTTTTAAATTAACCATGGATCCGAAAGTATGCCAAAGAATGTATGCAGACTTTTATGCCCAAAAATTCCCTGTCACAGGGACAAAATTTAACTCAAAGAAGGCCTGATCTAGTGCATTGAACTTGAATCAGAAGGGATGAATCTGGGTCTGTCTTAGAGATCCAAAATTTTCTTAATAGAATCCTCAAAATACACCTCTCAAGATGTTTCCTGAATCAACGTTCAAAACCTAGTGAATCACCAAAAATAAAAGATGAAAGAATAAAAACAACTCTTCTATAAAACCCGGCATCCTTCAAAGTTGATTAAGACTACCCTAGCCATAAAGATATCATGCATTAGTTCAACATTCAAATGATGCCTTTGGATATAGACGAGTGTCCCTTTATATAGATCTTGAGGGTGCCATGAGAGAGATGAATTGTATGATTTGGAGGGAAAGATTAAAATTTTAAATTTCAAATTGGAGCCAAAAAACCCTTCTTGAATTAGGTTGACTTGCACTTAAATCCCTAATTTGGAAACCATTTTGAAATTGAAAATATTAATAATTAAATTTACTTCTTCAAAACATCCTTCTTATCCTTATGAGATGTGCCATAGGCTAGCGAATAATATGTTGCCACATCATCCATTTGTTGCAGCTTTCAACTTTGAGAGGCCATATCTCCTGACTCGTGAGGAGCCTCGTGGCGTGCCACATACCATGAGAATCAACATGATGATGAGAATGACATGAAAATGATCCTGACACAAAAAACCTTGATATTATTTGTCATGAAAAGACTTTTAAGGTTTTCCTTCCATTTTGTCACTTGAGCTTTCAATTAATGCAACCTAGAAAATAAATATCATTCAAAAATCGACGTTGGAATCACTGAAAACACCATTCAAAAATAATATTTTAATGGTTGTCGGAGAAGGTATCGTCAAAGCCTTGGATAACAAGTTAAGAGTACAAAATGTTCATGTACACTTTCCACCAACCCCAATAAACTAGAGAAACCCTGCTATAAGCTAGGGCTTTTATGATATGAATATTTGCAATGTGAAAATACATATAGCAACAAATAAATAGCCTCTAAATGATGATATCAACCAAATATTGAAAGATATTAGAGAGGTAAACAAGGGATAGGTCAAATCTTGGCTTTTAATGGTTTAAAATGCATGGAATATAAATATAAACCCTAGATATTAACGCTAAATTATGGGTGAAAACATGCAATAAATGTGAGATTTCTCTTTTAAAATATTAATAAATGAAATTTACATCTAAGGGAAAATAAATTATAGGAATAAAAATTATTTTAAATGCAAATTTACACCAAATTATAACCCTAGTTACCGAAAAATAAAGGAAAGAGAGTTTTTAAAAGGTGATCCCACAACTAGACTAATGCCTCTATTAAATTGGGAAATGGAGTCAAAGAGGGAGAGGTCAATGATAGGACTTGAATGAAGAGTGTGGAAGAATAAATAACCTCTCTGAGAAACCCTATTGATTTCTTTTAGTAAGAGATTTAAAATCAAAGAATGCATGCAACAAGTTCCTTTGATGGATTCTTGAATGACATTTTGCATAACTATTAATTGAAGTAAGAGATGGAAGGGTTTTGCTAAATTTAGAAGTGTGCTAAATTTGGCAGTGGAAACCATGAGTGAAGCTAAGGTGCAGTTATAATTTCTCTTAGTTTTTACTTAGGAAAATTCTCTAATTTCCTATAGTAAAAAATAACAAATCAAACTAAACCATGCATGGATATTTAATCTCAGTTTGACTTGAGTTCAATGAGGCACTTTTCCTTGAGTTCAAGGAGCTAGGAGCTTGAGTTGAGGAGCCAGTGCGATTCTATAAGGAGGAAGGTCATAGACTTAGTAATCACGTGATTATGCACTAGAGAAACATGTGTGTTTGATATCAACGAAGGAGTTTCTAGTTCAGTGCGTGAAGGGAGAGAAAAATGCTAAATAGTCTTAAGATATTTCTAAAGCCATAGCACATCACTCTTAGGGCCGAGTTGGCTTGCGGAGATAGGCAATCTCAGCCTATACAATCTATACAACTACACATGAGATAGGCCAATTTGATCAAGGGTGCACAGATCAATGAATTGTGAGGGAATTTTTCCCAGTACCTTGTAATCAATTTCTGAAACTTTGCTGAGCAAATTAATAAAAACACACAAGTTGGCAGGTTTTGCCCAGTTCGAGTTTCCTAGGTAAATTATGTTGTATTATTTATTGTGTGCTTTAGTCTTTGTGATTTTAATTTTCTACTGTTATTATTTGTTAGAATACTCAGGATATTTAGTAAAAGAGTTTGGAGTTCAGTTTTCAATTTCCTCATCTCAGAATTTTTATCAAATTAGAAGCTAGGTACTAAAAAAATGACATGTTATTAGAGCAGGTCTCTTATTGAAGACCAAAAATTGAGTTATTTTATTCAGGAGCAGGTTATATACGCAATAAAGGGGACACAATTCACTTCAAGTTTGTGCTAGGATTCTGGTTGTGTGACCAAGCATAATATGCGCATGGGTTTTTCAAGCAGGATTTGCACAAGGTTTTTGAGTAGTTTGAACTTGTAGAATGGCGTATTTGGGGTATATATTAGAGGAATGTCTTGAAGGGGCCACAAATTTCTATTCTTGGAAGGAGAGTATTGGTGTAATGTTGGAGGAGAAAGGAGTTTGGGAATTTGTAGACATTCCATTAGCCCAAGCATAAGAGTCATAGTATCTGACCCAACATAATAAGAAGGATGCAAAGGCTAGGAGAATAATTCTCGAATGAGTCAAGGATCACATCATGCCTCACCTTAAAAGAAAGAAAAAAACTTAGGCCATTTGGACAACTATCTTATGGTTGTACCAAGGTTTGAGTGAGGCCATGAAGTTAGTACCTAGAGATAAAACAAAAAATATCAAGATGACCAAGTCTGGGTCTGTGATCTCATACCTTTCCAGATTCACCCAAGTGAGGGACGAGTTAGCTAGAGTTGGGGAGACAATTTTGAACAAATATATTGTGAGTTTTGAACTATTTTTCTTTCCCAAGTCATGGGAAGACTTCACTGATGCAATGAGTGGTAGAGAAAATATTCTAGAATGGGAGTGACTATGTAGTGATTGCATGCAGGACGAGTCCCAAAAGAAAGCTAAATTTTGATCTCATGCGAATACTGAGGTAGAGGAAAAGTTTGCCCTAGATAGAAAAGAGGGCAAGGCTAAGGGCAAAAAAAATACAAGACGGGTCAAGTCCAGTCAGGAGGCACGAAGAAGAAAGATATCAATAAAGTGAAGTGATTCTCTTGTCATCAGTTGCGAACTACTCCACCAAGTGTCCAAACAGGAAGAAATGATCCAAGAAGGATCATGTGGCAGCGTCAACATAGGTGGAGGAGTTCACTTCTTAGTTTGAGAAGGTGTTTTCACTCATAGCTTGCATGGCAAGCTCAAAGGACAACAACATGTGGTATGTTGACAATGGAGAATCCCGTCATATGACCTAGAACAAAGGATATTTCTACTAGTTTACAGAGAAGGGTATGCAATTTCATATAGACATGGGAGATGATGGCAAATACCTAGCGCATGGAATGGGTATGGTCAAGTTTCAAACTTGACTTCAGAAAACAAAGGTTATGAGGCCATCTTCGATAGAGGAGGCCACCAAGGGAGAGATCGCCGCACCTCATAACCATCAACAAAATGGGGTAGTTGAGAGAAATAATCAGAGCATTCTTGGAGTGACTAGGGCTATGTTTCATGACCATGGGATACCTATTTTTCTTTGGGCATAAGTGTTGTAGTGTTTTTGGAGCACATGTGTACCAAAAGACACCCCCTTCATAGTAGATTTTTCCCTTCAAAGGATCATAGCCAAAATTTGTGCTATTAGTGGACAAACTTAACTAAACAAAACATTGTAAGTAATGGAAACAATGCATACATGAACATGAACTAAACAAAGAGGTACATAAACAAAACAATGCTCAAATGGAGAAAACACATCAATAATATATGGAAAAATCTCCCTTTATTGATTACTGGTGGTAGAGGTTGAATACAATTAGAATCTCAGACACTTGAAGAGAATTCTTTGAGCTATGGAGCTCAAAAATGCTCAGCAAGGAGGTTTCTTTCCTTAATCTCTTTGCAAGTTTCTCCTCTCTCTCAAAGAAGTGTGAAGACTCTCTAATGGTGGGTTCCTCTTTTCTCACTAAGAGGTTGGGTTGTTTAGAAGCAATTTGGCCAACATGTTATTGCTCTTCTTTTCCTTGTCTTCAACAATGCAATGGTGGTTTTTTGAAACAATAATTTGGCCAGCATAACAATGTCTCATGCTTTGGTTCTCCCATGGTCTGTTTATATAGATTTTTTTGAATCCTTCTTCCCTCTCTTGGTACATGTATGATAAAGACACATGAGTAGGACAAGAGGATTCCATTGAGGGATGCATATCTCCAAGGTGACTCAAATTTGGTTGTACTGGACCAATCTCATGGCAAAGAATTGGCCGCAAGTTTGTGAAGTGGTCATGGATCGCCGAGTCATCCTATTCTGCTACCGCATGGATTTTGGAGGTTATGTTGCACGCACGCGTTTATCAAAGAAATATACATGCAACATTATTTGATTTTCCTTTATAAACTTTGGACCTTAGGAGAACTTTTATTTTTTAAACATCATAATGTATTTTGATAGAAAAATGTCCACCTATACATTCTGCTGGAAACTTTTAATTTCTTATGGATTGTACTAGCAGGTGTAGGATTTTTCGGTGTTAACAGCTTCCCCCTGATGTATGAGGTTAGGAGAAAAAGTATAGCCGAAATACATCACATTTTCATTTTTTTTGGAGATTCTGATCAACGTCTTGAGAGAGAGGATAACTTGTTGTAGAGATGAGTAGATAAAAATCCCTTGACTGAGTATCAATGATACCCATGCTCTAGTGAAAATCTACAAAAAATTGTGTCTATATGAGGTGGGAATGTCCCATACTCGTTATGATGGCTATTCGAAATTGATTACAATCAGAGAAAAACTAATTTTTGTCCAGTAAACGTGGTGGTTGTTGATGTGTCAATAGCTGACAATGACAATTTCTAACGTCCTCAAGGGATCTTTCTAGTCAATTGGGATAAGTATGGTTCCCCTATGCATAACCCAGTTGAAGCATTGTTAATGGGTGCTGTGATATGCATAGGTATTCGGCTCTGGGTACCTCCCCTGTATCATAATGTAAGCACTTCTGAATGAGTTGCTTAGTGATGTGGGGGTCTTAGACTAAATGATTGAATTGCGATAGTAATTAAGTACGACACCACATTGAAATGAATTCGTGAGTTGATGCCGAATGTCAAGGGGACTGATGAAATCATTAAGCAATAATGGTTCCCAATGTGCCCCCCGAGGATATCCCTATTTAGGGAGGGAGTATCCAAGGTACCTACCTATTTCCTGGAATACATTTGTTGAAGTCAACAGGGAAGGGGTGTCAATCGCTTGATATGGTGAGTTAGGAAATCAATGTGAGATATGAACAAATAGTAATAACATGGGTTAGAGAGGCATGATAGTGAGAGCTATCGATATTGGAGGATACAGATAACTATACTGAGGTCAGAGCTTGATATGAAAATGGCGGTGGTCAAAACATGCTTTTTGATGATCCTGGAGTCCATAGGATTTCCATGATGGGTGTAAGTGTTGTTTGACGTACGTGTGAAATAGGGGATGATTTGCTAGTGATTTATGACCAAAGGTGATTAGAGACTACAGATGGGCGAAGGCCATGAATTGTAAAAATCAAATGTGGATGTGAGTTTTTTTTTTGAAAAATTATTTGTACAATTGCCAAAAGAATAGGGATGGGTTGGATATACAACTACGGAGATGGGTGCCCCATGATGACAATATCCTGTGTAAAGGTGTGGTGTATCTACTGAGGGTGGGGGCCCCATTGGTTGGTCTCCATGTCGGGTGGGTGAGGCTGGTGATGTGATACAAATGGTCTATGCGATATGGATGAATGATAGGCCAAATGTAGGACACAGAGTTTCATCCATTTAGTGTTTGTGAGAGGCCCAAGAACTAGGGTGTATGCATAGTGATTGTAGCATAATGAGGCTAAACTTCCAGATATGCACGTGAGATGGTTCCTGGGCTGGAGTGAGTGGTCATGGATTCTTTTAGTGAAGAGGCATCTACAATGATGAAGGGAGCCATGAAGGGGGGGTTCCATCGACCAACGTGAATGTTTACCATATACAATGGTGAGATGGTGATCAACATGGTCGATATGATGGAAATTATGGTGCATTTTGGAGAAATGATGTTAGGATATGCAAATATTTTAGGAGGAAGTGTATCATGTTGAGTGGAGAATGATACCTGCTCTAGTTATTTTCTCATCGGGCTGTCGGTTGACGTCGACCATATGTGATGTTCCTGCAATGGATACAGCCAAAACCCAAAGTGAAAACACTGTTCAACATATATAAATGTATGTTATGGAATTAGAGAGCTCGAGAAGTACCTGACATGTGCGATAGGCCAAAAAATGTTTTTTTGCATTTATTGGAACAAAGGGTTCCATGATGAAGATGTCGTGGGACCAATCTTTGCGTCTCTTCCGATTTTGTCAATGGAGATCCCAGACTTCTCTAATGTATCCAAGGAGACCGAAAGACATGACTTGTTATGCAAATTCCCCACAAGGGGTGGTGAATGTCGTTTTGTACTAATCCGTGCGATGAATCTGAATTTGGGTGTACCCAGAGAACCCATCCATGAATGATAGGCCTCATGGTTGGCGCAAGCATCGATGACTTGATCGATGAATGGTGTTGGGTAATTATCTTTAGGGCATGCTTTATTTAGATCCCTAAAATAAGTATAAACACAAATGGTGCCCTGTTTCTTCATGATGGGTACAGGGTTGGAAACCCAAGACGTGTAAGCAATTGGGTAGATAAATCCAGCTTTGTGAAGTTGATGAATTTCTTGTTTAGTTACTGCTGCCTTTGATGGATGAAATTTCCATTGTTTTTGTCGGACGGGGTGGGCGTCCAACCATGTGTCAATATGATGTTCCAATATGGCGGGACTAAGGCCCGACATCTTAGAGTAGTCCTACAAAAAAATATCTCTATATTCTTGGAATAGGGATGTATATACGATTTTTTTTTCGGGGGAGCATGCTGCCCCCAGGGATATCTCTTTAGTTTTTCCAGGTTTTTTTGAAATATTCACCTTTATGGTGGGTGAAATATTGGACATTTTCCCTTCCTCCAATGAATCTGGTGTTGGTATGGGATTTTTGAACCAATTTACTTTTCCTGGCGGGAGAAAGTCTTTTGATTCAATGGCGCATATGTCGTGGGTTTGTGCATTGCTAGGAACAAATGTTTTTTCAGGTAGAAAAAATGACCGATTGTGCATAGAGTCCCAATGATATTCAGGTTCTCTCATGGCTTCAAGAATATCTTCGTTTGAATGAAAAATATTATCTAGAGTTGACTTGGGGTGTGCTAGGTCTTGAAACTGAGATGTGGTCTTGGTTGTGCTAGTGGATAAGCAAGAATACGATTTGTCGCTTGAGGCCGTAGAACCTAGAGAAGTTGACAAAGTGAATATTGGGTGGTTCTGCATCGTTGAAGTTGGTACCACTGTGGGGGTGGATTTTGCAGTCTTGATACCAAAAAATTATGAGTAGACAGTTCGGATCATGGTTCCTACGGATGAGGAAATAAATTTTATATGGTGTTGCATGTCATCAACATTGGGTAGTCGCAGAATCTTAGTTATGTGTGACTGTGACTGTCTGGGAGGAAGTTCTTGTGTTCTTGTTGGTGTACAGGGCGAAACCAAGGCTTCTTCCATAGGATGCTAGTTTTGAATCCTAAGACGTTGAAATGTATGTAGCATGGGGCATGCCTCATTATGAGTAGTATCAGTATAGATTCTACATCCCTGCCTCATAGTATGAGGTGTTGATGCCTGGATACCATATAGAAAGTCCAATCTGTATTGGTGGTGGTGAGGGGAAATAATATGACATGGGCCTTGCTTTGGTGCTGGTTGTTGTTTCTCTTCAAACATGCACATAATGGATATGGATGCTTCATTCCCGGCAGGTGGAGAATGATGTGGTGGTTCTATCTCTACTTCGATAAAATCCGAATTCTTCACGATAAATCGCCACATGAATCCTAACATTGGAAAAAATTGAGAAATATTGGGATAGTGTCACACGTGATGGTTGTCGATAAAAATTTGGCAAATGTGATGCATATATCTTGATCCTGTTAGTTGGGTGATGCGGGGAAATGTATACAAATGGTTAAATTCCTGTAACTCAAGGCATTGGTTGATTAAATATTCTGATGCGGCATACAAAGAACAATTAGGTGACAGTGAGGTATGTGTCTACTGATATCATCTCCGACCATGGGTAGAGATTGATGGACCTGTCGAAGGAGAGGATAAAGAAGCTTTTTAGCTTACGACATAAAAAATATTTTTGGAACCATCCTCTGTGGAGAGTAATAGGGAATTGGATTGGGTGAGTGCTACTAACACATCTTTGTATCAAGGAACTTCGGGGCAATCATGGGTATAATTCCCGTACTATGCGCAGATGGCACATGTGTGATTGGTGCGTAATGATTTAACATGCGTGGGTGTGTTCTTCTTCTTGATAGAGGTGTGAGGGTTTACAAGCTCTTTTGAGGCATGTAACAGAGATTTGAGATCTTTTAATTCAGGGAATTTATTGGTGGGGTGCCCTATTGTTTCACACAAAATGCAGGATTAAGGGATCCTAGAGGAGGGAGCATTTGGGGCTTTTGCCTTTTTACCTTTTTTGTTATCCATTGGTTTTTGCTTGGCTAGTGTTGGTACTGACACTGCTTATGGCATAGGTGGTACCTAGGTATGTGATATATGGAGTGCCTTATTGTCCTTAATAGGAATAAGGACTACCACTGTTGCAGTGTAACTTGTGCTAGCTGGCGTGGCCTTGGGGGCCAAATACTATACTGGTATTGCGAGGGCTATGTCATGCAATGTGAGTGTTGCAATGACTTAGTGTGAGACAAAACCCAGTGGTGGATATAAGAAGGGAAAAATGGTGATGAAGTTAGGTAAGAGATTTGGATTGTTAACAATGCCATTGTTATCATCCAAAAATGATTCTTGCTTCTGGGTGGTGTTTGATGAAGTCATCATGCACACCGGGGCTTTGGTATTTGGGACAAACTCTTGTCCCACTGGAGGGTCTCTTGGGAATGTTACTAGGAGGTTTGATGACTTAAACTAGCCCAGGTTGAGGTTAGTGTAAGTAGTGACCACCTCTTGGGAGGATGATACTAAGGGAAACATGCCATACGATGTGGGCGAAGTTACCTTCTCATAGTACGTGAGTTGATCAATGGTAATGACCTTCCCATTGAGGGGGAACATCATTATTTTGAACACCGATGAGGTGATTGCCAACATTTTAGTACATATAGCTTCTTCCTAGTAGGATGTTGCAATCTAACTGGGCGTCGAGTACTTCAATATCTATTAACACTATTTTTCCAGCCAACTTAACTGATACGCTAGGGTATAAACCAACGGGGGGTGAAGGGCATCAATCGTATGCTTTGAGCATTATTTCAGAAGGCTTAAGTTCAGGGGATCCTAATTTTTTCCCAACGGATTTAGACATGATGCATGTGGAAGCCCCTTCGTTGACGATGCAATGATGGATGTTGATATTTTGGACAGAGACAAGGATTTGGAAAGTGACGACTGAGGGTAGCTGTGGAGTAGCTTTGTCCAAGTCAAAGACCATGAGGTGGGAATCAGATGGGTCGATTGCCCGTAGAGTGGAAGTAGGGATTTCCATTGGGTTGGGCACGTTTGTAGGAATTTGAGCATTAAAATCGCTGATGGCGATTATGCTAAGTCGTCGACTATGCTGTAGCTATGGGATGCTTTCGATTTGTGTGCTACAGGCCGTAAGGGTCCTTTGACTATTTTTGACATGGCTTCTACAAAAGGTTGAGGGATGGTCAATGGACCTGTAGTTATTTCCGTAGCCAAGGTGGACGGATTGGGCTCTGGGGGAGCTTCATAACTTAGATTCCTTGTTTTCAAAAGGATATCTCCCCCTATCATGAAAATATCATGATTAGGGGCGTTATGGAGGTTCCCTCCAAATGAATGAGTTTGGGGAGTTTGTTGCTTGGTGTTAACGAATTCTTGATGGGCGAAGGGGTTCAACATCACTACCTCTTGTTGACCCCCTTGCCCCATACTGTCTTGTATCCTTTTTAGGTCAGGAAGTTGAGGAGAGTGGTGGGTATAATGACCATACTCTCCACAGATAGTGCATGCCTGATTAGTCCGCAGACTAGTGTTCTTGCACTGTTTCTGTGCGTTATTGCTGGTTGTACCTTGGTTTTGGTTTCGATTGGGGTTATCCCTTCTTGGTGCCATTTGGAATTGCTACTGATTGCTACGACCCCGCTCGGGTTCTCCCTTTGGATTTATTTTTATTTTTTCTTAGCAGTGTTGGAAGGATTGACTGAATTCCTTTAGCTGTTACTGTGAAGCGAGAGAAGGTTGCACTAGATTCACTCGTGCATTATTCTGCGTTTGTGGGATGTTTTATTGTTGTACTAAGAAAGGAGAGTATTGGTTTCCTTGTCCCTGGTTAATGTACTGACTTGGGGGAGAAGACATCTTATCCATACTCCAGGAGGAGTGTTGGTTTCCCTGAGGGGGAAGATACGAGCCTCCTTGTGGGGGCTGGTATTGGTTAAACCCGTTGATTATATTCTGCATAGGTGTGGGTTGACCAATATAGTACCCTGAATGTTGCAATGGTGGTGTGTTATGGGTAACATCATATGCTTGGCCATTGAACGAATAGCCAGGGTTTTGGTAGTTGTTGTGTTGGTGATTTTGGGATAACGACCCAATTAATCCGTCATGACTACTGGATGCACCTGAGATGTATTTATAAGTTTTCAGGTGCGGAGTGACTAGAAGCACATGATAAATGTACCCCAAGTGGGTATAGATAAGCTCCAGTTGTTGGGATTTACTAACGGATTATTCCTTGGTTTACATGGATGAATTTTCCACGTCCTTAGAGATTTATGATATGAGGGATCTCAGGAATACGTCCAAGAGGACTTTATCTTCAAACTAGATTTTTCATATGCTACGATGTTTTCACCATTCATGGAGATGGTCCGAGATGTGAGTAGCGGGTGGTTGTTTGAAGTTGGTGAGGAGTTCCAAACCTGAATCGTGGCGGACTCGTAGCTGGACGAAGGTAAGGAAAGTAGTAGCTAATGAGCTAAAGTTCTCATGTGATGCAAAGGGCTGGTCCACATACCATTTCGCGGCGGGCCTAATTAGGGTGCATTTAAATAGTCATAATCTAATAATATCTTTTGTGATACTATTAGATGAACACCACAAGTGAAATTTCATGACATGGTTTCCTGAGTCTTCGCTCTATTTTCCCTCAAACTTTGGAATGTCCAAAGGGATCTTGGTGGGCATAGATGGCCAATTTTGGCATGGGTGATAGGGTCATTAGTTAGCTTGCTTAAATCTGGAAGATTTAGTGAGGCTAGGAATGAGATCTGTGCATTACATGCCATTTCAAAATGATTATGGATAGATATATGCAATAGAGTCCTTTGTGGGGATGTCACAGGAGAATTACCTCGATGGGTATCTCGGGGACTGTTTAGAGGAGAGGTGTGTGTGCTCCCAAAGGGGGTAGCATGCGGGGATCCTTCTGGAGTTGTGAAGGGAATACTTTGTCGAGGAGGAGTTCTAAGCAAAGATGCACCAATAAAGGAATACCCGATAATGGTAGTTTAGTGACGTCCTCTCCGCCTAAACAGTGGTTGTCAGGGCACGCCTCCCGACAATGGGGGAGGTTTAAAAAACGTCTAGATCGATGGGGAGCCATGGGGTCCCCTATCGTGTCGATTTAGAGTGTGTTCTACTTTGTGTTTAGTGAGGGAAGGAGATAAATATGAATGCAATTGGATCATATACATAAAGCAAAGCGAAAAAATAAATGTTTATTTTCCTTTAATTTAAACTATGTCATCAAGCAAACTAGAAAAAGGGTTTTTGCTTGTTTGTGTATGATAAAGAGTCCTTTGAAGACCTAATCATCCTGTTCTATCTCAAAGTAACTAGGCCTTGCGAAGATATCCTCTGATGGGTCCTGGGGAAACGCCTCGAAAGAAATGGCGATGCCTTCCAACAACCAAAGAATCAACCAAGGTAATGGTAATGAGGCTCAAGTGCTGCTTGCACGTCACCAATAGGGAAAGGATTCCCTATATTTGGTCACTAAGTACCTTCATCCCATGTGAGCATTCAAGTCTTTAGAATCTTGGTAGTCAGTTACTAGTACTAGCACTATATGGGTCATGTAGCCCCAAAGAGTTCTGCACGCACTGGACCTAACTTGAACCCCCTTTGAATCAGTTTTCTGACATGCGCGGGTATTATTTTCTGTGGGATGATTGAAGGATTTTAAGTTCCCTAGAAAGTCAAAAAATATGTTTCAATGGTGTAACATGACCATGGTGGCTTATGGGATTCCAACGTCCAATGCTCCTAACCTGAACTATAAATATTTTGGTGGCCCCTATGGGGAAATTTATTTGGTTCAAGTTATTGTTGTTTTTAAGGAGTCTTACTTCACTTATGGATTGATTTTGTTAGCTATTGACTTAAGGGGGCTTGGGCCCAGGTTCAATGTTAGTTGCGCTAACCAACAAAACCCTACACTACTGTCCCTTCCGGTAACAACCCGCGTAACGTAGGCTACAGTCTCACCTGAGGCAGTATTGGGGGATGTCAGAACTAGGTTTCTACATCCAAAGGACTATGTGATGTGTTTCTGTTACTTCTAGGACTCTATTCCAACCTTCACGAATCCTAACCCTTGAAACGTGGAAATTGCAGTAACTTACAAATAATAGATCTAAAATCTTCATTAATTGTTCTAAACATTCATCACATCATGTAATTAATCAGATCCACCACTTTTATGCATTTGTTAAGTATTTTTCATGATAAATGCAATAAATGAGTGAACATAAAGTAAATTCAGAAGTAAAGCATAAAGCACAGATACACCGATAATGTCCCAAACCAACCTTTATTATACTAAGATATTCTATTATAGACTCTTCCAACCTTGCGCACACAGCTATGAGGGCCCGCGCACTTAGTTGCAGACTTACCAAGGTCTCCGTGCACTCAGCTGTAGGTGATATGTAAAATGCTGTGGATATTCCAATGGATAGTTCATCACAACATATTTGATAATATTATATGAAATCTGAGATTCTACACTACTACAATTTTATTTAATTTATGGAAAGTCAACAAATATGTTTCAATGGTGTAACATGACCATGGTGGCTTATGGGATGCCTACCCCCAATGGTCCTAACTTGAACTATAAATTCTTTGGTGGCACATGTGGGGAAATTTAATTGGTTCAAGTTATTATTGTTTTTAAGGAGTCTTACTTCACTTATGGACTGATTTTTTTAGTTGTTGGCTTAAGGGGGCTTGGACCCAGGTTCAGAGTTAGCTGCGCTAACCAACCAAAACCTACACTACCGCCCCTTTCGGTAACAACTCGCATAATGCAGATTGCAGTCTCACTCGAGGCAGTATTGGGGATGTCAGAACTAGGTTTCTACATCCAAAGGACTATGTGATGTGTTTCTGTTACTTCTAGGACTTTATTCCGACCTTCATGAATCCTAACCTTTGAAACGTGGAAATTGCAGTAACTTACAAATAGCAAATCTAAAATATTCATTAATTTTTTTAAACATTCATCACATCATGTAATTAATCAGATCCACCACTTTCGCACATCTATTAAGTATTTTTCATGATAAATGCAGTAAACAAATGAACATAAAGTAAATTCAGAAGTAAAGCATAACACACAGATACACCGTTAATGTCCCAAAACAACCTTTATTATGCTAAGATATTCTATTACCGACTCTTCCAACATTGCACACACAGCTACAGGGGTCCACGCACTTAGTTGCAGACTTACCAAGGTCTTTGTGCACTCAGCGGTAAGTGATCTGTAAAATGCCACAGATATTCCAATGGATAGTTCATCACAACATATCTGATAATATTATATGAAATCTGAGATTCTACACTACTATAGTTTTATTTTATTTCTGGATCTGTAGATCTTACTGTAATTAGTGCATGCATGTAAAAGTAAATTATGCAGAAAAGAAGAGAATGAAAAAATAAGCTCACACACATATAAAACACAAGATATGCTCTCTAGGTTTTCTCTCAAAAGGGTTTCTCATAGAGCATATCTTGTGTCTTATATGCGTGTGAGCTTATTTTTTCGTTCTTTTCTTTTCTGCATAATTTACTTTTACATGCATGCACTAATTACAGTAAGATTTACAGATCCATAAAATAAATAAAATTATAATAGTGTAGAATCTCAGATTTTTAATATAATATTATCAAATCTGTTGTGACGAACTATCCAGTGGAATATCGACGACAATTTACGGATCATTTGGAATCAAAGCAGTGGTTTATTTGGGTATTTTGTGGAGATTGCAGGGATTTAGATCAACGAGGCTGAAAATCGTAAAACCCTAACCATGGGCAAAAAATATGTAAACGAACCCCGTGATCTTGCAGAGGTGATGTTTTCGCAGCTCGAAGAACAAGTCACAGGTATAAACCGCAATGTAAACCTCCTCATGGCGGCCCTAAGAAATAAGCTGGGGATATTTGGAGAATAAGCGGGTTCGAATGTAGAGGACAAATAAGAAGGGGGATTGGGAGATCGGGAAGACACAGATAACTAGCCGAAGAAAGAACCTTGAAAAGATCAATCCATTTTGAGTGCCGTGAACCAACCCCTGTTTAAAGTGGAAGCAAAAGTTGATATCAAACCATACCATGGAGAGATCGCTGATTTGAAGTTGAACCACTAGTTGCAGCAACTAGAAATTTATTTCAGTGTCCATCAGATCGAGGAAGGGTAGAAGATATAATTCGCGCGACTGAAATTGGAGGGTCATGCACTAACGTGGTGGGAGAGCCACACAGAAATTCTGAGGTTGGAGGGAGAACGTCTAGTGACTAGGTGGGAGGATTTCAAAACCCTCATTAAGTCATAGTTTTATCCCATTAGGTATGTGGAGGAACAGTGGATCCGGTGGCATTACTTCAGGACAAAGCCGGGCCAAAGTGTGCAGGAGTACACTACAAAATTAAGAAAGATGGATATAATGTTGGGTATCTCTGCAAAGAACCCAGATGTACTCCTCAATTGTTTGGGGGGTCTACACCACCATCTGTGTAAGAAAGTGATGCTGTTCATGCCCAAAATAGTGGATGAGGCTTGTGTATAGGCACAATACCTAGAGAACATAGGTATGAAAAGAGCGTAATCAAATGGATCGAAGTAGAAGGAGCAACAAGAAACTTCTAAGGAGTGGAAGAAGAAGCAAAAAGGGGGAAAGATAAAAAGACGACAACCATAATACACCAGTGCAAAGATCGCCTAAACCACTGCAACCATTGAAATAATGATGGCCATACAGGAGAGAAGCGCTGGAAGTTGCATCCAGAGCTAAACCCGAAGAACAAGAAGAAAGATAATAAAAAGAAGAAGAATCTCATGGCCATTGATTCGAGCAACCAAGTTGAAAGAAACTCGAACATGGATGAGAAGATCATTTGCATGTCAGTGCAGAAGGAGGTGAATCTGAGTAGCCTTCAACAATAGGAAGAGAAATAAATGATCAAACTCTTCCATGTAAATATTCAAGTAAAAAATATGAAGATTGATGTTCTGTTTGACTCAGGATGGCAGACGAATCTCATTTCAGGAGATATGGTCAAGAAGTTGGGGATGGAAGTTCGTGACCATCCAAACCCATATCCACTGGGATGGGTACATAAGGATGCAAAGGTTAAGATAATAAAACAATGAAAAATTAGATTTGCTATCAATGCTGATTTTATTGATGAAGTAGATCTGGATGTGGTTCCCCTTGATGTATGCCGAGTCGTGCTTGGGAGTCCATACATGTACATACGTGATGCAATATTCATGAGGAAAGATAACTAGTATTGTCTCATCAAGGATGGAAAATCGTTCATCATCAACGTGCACAAATAAAGTAAAAATTCTCACTAGTAAGTGCCAACCAGACCAAGAAATTGATGAGTTCCAGCAAGAAGTATGTTTTATTATTTTTAAGAGAAAATCACTCTGTAGAGGAGTCAATAAGAGGCAAGGCATCCCTAGAGGGGTGTACTAAGAAACAAAAACAACAATTTGAGGAGTTTTTATAGGCATACAAGGACGTGTTCCGAGAGCCTAAAGGGACACCCCTAAGAGAGAAGTGGAGCACAAGATCTATCTTTTTCCAGACACCCCATTGCCAAATATTAGGTTGTACAAGTAGTTTGTTATAGAAGCAAGTGAGGTGAAGAAACAATTGCAACAACTAATGGAACATGGTGTCTTTCAACTAATTACATCACCATGTGGGTCACCCATTATCATTGTGCCAAAGAAGAATGAGACTTAGCAGGTGTGTATAGATTACAGGGCGTTGGATAAAATCACGCTCAAGAACAGAGACCCCCTACAGAGGACAGACAATATTTTAGATCAGTTGCAGCAAGAAAAGTATTTCACCAAGTTGGACTTGAGGTCTGGATATCACCAGGTTTGAGTCAAAGAAGAAGATAAATGGAAGTCCGTCTTCAAAACCAGGCAAGGTTTGTACAAGTGGTTAGTTATGCCATTCGGCCTATGTAATGCACCAACTACATTTATGAGATTAATGAATGATGTACTGTGCCTTTTATAGATTCATTTGTTATTGTCTATTTGGATGATATACTGGTATATAGTTCTACCTGGGAGGAACATATTTCACATTTGACGCATGTGTTGGAAACATTGAAGAAGCACTAACTGTTAGCAAATATCGAGAAGTGTGAGTTTGTGCAGCAGTCCTCGTTGTATTTGGGATAGGTGGTTGGTGGAGGAGAATTGAAGATAGATCCTTCCAAAATGGAGGCAATCATGAAATGGTTGGTGCCTATTAATGTTACTGAGGTTAGGAGTTTCATTGGAGCGCCATAGCACCTGAGGAAATTCATAGCCTCGTTTTCAGTGGTAGAAACACCACTCCAATCCATAACAACAAGTGGCAAGAGTTTCTAGTGGGGAAAGGTTAGCAGAAGGCTTTCGATGAGTTAAAGAAGAATATCAGTGAAGCACCAGTACTAGAATTACCAAACTTTTCAACGATCCTTTGAAGTGGAGACGGATGTGAGTGGGTATGCTATGGGAGCTGTCTTGATGCAAGGAGGAAGATCTGTGTGCTACCATTTTGAAGTATCAACAGACCATGCATTACAAGTGGGTGGGGTTTTTACAAAAATTTCATTTGGTGATCAAGTATAAGAAGGGAAGCACAAATAAGTTGGCTGATATGCTTTCAAGTCCACCCACATCAAAGATTACAACTTTGGGGACTCTTATGCACATGGAGCCATTCACCCATGATGCATACATAGAAGCATATTCAGAAGATGAGGACTTCAAGGAGGTGTATTAGCACTTGTAGAGTCAGAGCCATGTGTGTTGGAGAGGTAAATCCCCTCTACGGATAGAGGCGATCCCTACTAGCCCAAATGGGGTCTAGCAACAATCGAACAATGCTACATTGCAGGTTCCTAGTTGTAATTAACAAGTGGGTAAAAGAAACCTACTTGGATTCTGACGCTATGTTTGTCGAAGAGATGATCCTCTCACTCCTTCGCTCCAGCCGATCACAGTCCTCCACTATCCTCGCGGATGGACACCTGCACAAGCAAAGAGAGAAAACACAAGCGTAAAATCTACTAAAAACAACTATGTATCAGTCAGGAAGGATACAATTTACATTAATCATTCATAGGACAAATGGAAATGGAACCATAAGAGTAGTCATCTATTTTATTAATCAGAAAATAGAGTAAGGTACGACCAAAGTCCTGACACTGAGTCCTTCTCTAGAGGGTCCAGCCAGCATGTCTTCCAAGCATTCACCTTTGAAGCAAATCTCCTCAGTCAAAGAGGTCTCTCTCTCACATACAAGGCAACAAGCTCATAACCTTCCTCAAGCTCAAAAGCAATCCTCACACAACACACCAAATGCCTACA
>APFE030333506.1:39717-94932 GCA_000404065.3 Pinus taeda
AAAAACAAGAAAATGTGAAGAAAACAACCACTTCAAAAATTATCAAATTTACAAAATAATTATTTACATTTTATACATTAAAAAATTTAAAGCCAAAAAACAGGGCTTTTAAAAAAAGGTTGTGATGCAGAATACTCACTTTTTTAAATGGCATGAAAATCACTACCATTCTAAAACGTAACGTACATAAAAAAAAAATTAAAGTGCCAAAAATTATGCTCTAAAAAAAACATGTGCGTTCTGCATCACCCCTTTTCAAAATCAGGTCACTTTTTTGCTATCTCTATGAAACGGGTAACAGTATCAGTTCCTGTTTCAAAGTCTACATTGTTTTAAGTTGTATGCTTTTTCTCAACATCTCGTTAAACCTTTTCTATGGTTCTTATTAGCTTTGCTAGGTCTCCACTTATTTTCCTTCAAACTATGTTGGTTAGAGTTAATCAGTTCTTTTGTGTCTATGACAACAAAATCTCACACTTCTTGAGATAATGTCCAAAAGATTAAGTGTGGGATTCATTGCATCTCAGAGGGGGACACTATCACCTCACCAACCTTCTTCATGCTTTTCGCCAGCTTTCCTTTGGATCAAGGGGAATTATCCTTGTATATCATAGAAATCTAATGTCCCAGACAATCCAAGTCAAGAGCTCTCCAAGGCATCTACTTCACACCCACTGACCAAAGGATGTGATCAATTTGGGTTTAGGTGGTAAATAGGTTTGCTAGGATTCTTTAGGGTGATTAGAGTTTGAGTTCAATGGAAGTTTACACAAATATACACAACCATAAGATTCATTGTAGAGTGAAACCATAACAAAACAACATGAATGACTTGCAAAATGTATAAGGTGATGGAGAATAAATTATCAATGTCTTAGCTTATCAATGAAATTCTGCGCATATGGAGTCAGTGGGAAAAGTTTCCAAGAGAGATAAAGCTGTAGAAATTCTCACTGTAGATTAAACTGATTATGCAATGTACTAAAGAAAAATACTTAATCTACTTCTACTATCAAACTTGTGGAAGCTTAATCAATTTGAGCAAGATCAAACAGAACACATATAATAGAGAATAAGAATCAATCACACATGAAACACAGAAGAATACTTTGGGGAAGGCCTCAACTAAAAACCCCGCTATCTGTATTATCATATAACTGGAAATATCTTGGGATTACACAAAGATTTAGCTTTCAAGCTACCAAGCTCTTAGTACAATCCCTCGCTGCTACTCATAGATAGAATATATAGCACATATGCCTTCCTTCAATCCTCCAAGCCTCCTATTTCCTTGCGCAGTTTTCCCCGAGTCCTCTAGCTGCAACCTGTGTAATTCTCACCTCACACACTGCTCTCACCTCTGTAGTAACTACAAAATCCTCAAGGAATGAATTCCTTCTGCATGCAAGAGATTTTCTGATAGGAAAATCCTAGCAACTAATAGTACATTGTCCTTTCTTTAATCTCAACTAGGTCTCTGTCTGAACTGATATGCATGAATTATTTATGAGAGAATATTAAGTTATCTGGAGAACACTAGTTGCATGCATGCATGCATGCATTAACTGACTAAACTCATAATTAGTTCCACAAACTATTTGGAACTAATTTAACTGGACTTAACTCAATTAACCGAGCTAACTAATTACAACTCATCCTTATCTCCTTAATTTAGGGATAACTTCCTCAATCAAGGGGATAATTATTGCATGTCTTCACAAAGACTTCATGTTTTAATTTTACCAACTAATTAACTCAAGATGAATTAATTAATTATCTTTCAAACAGGTAGTAAGACTAAATTCGAATTTTAATTCTCTATTTTGATTCAAGGACAAATTAAAATTGGAATATATCCAAAAATGATATTCGTAGCAATGCTATTTTTAGCAGTTCTATTTTTATCATTTCTTGTTGCTATTTTCAACACTCCCTCTCAATAAGAAAGGAATTCAACTCGATCCCAATCCTGAACCTTTAAAATGTTCTGCATGCAACACTTCTCTGAAGTGTTGTTGCTCCAGCAACTCTAGAAACAAAAGAATATCCAGCCTGAATCAGAATGATGCCTCTATCATCAAAGTCTCTGACTACTATTGCCTCTATCAACTGAAAACTCTGCAGCTCTATGCTCTTTAGTATATGACTACTCTAGCTTCTATCACTTTGATCTCTGACTGCATCAATCACATTGATTCCTCCTGCTACATTTGTGCTGCTTGCTGGTCCTTTCTCCCATCACTGCATCCGCACTGCACCTCCTCTCATCATGTTGTATCGTGCTACCCACTACTGTACTGCAACTGAGTTACTAAGAAGTAAGTAACTAATCTCCCAACTGACCTCCATATTGGGCTAGAAACACCCTCTGATGCTGAAGCTCCCTCTTCCACTCCATCTGCATCTGTCTCTACCCACTCAGCCAGTCCTGCTGCTCCTCATCGGGGCTCCCGCAGCAAGGTCTAGTCAAAGAGGCTAGGTACCTCAACTATCCTGCCCCTATTTCAGCCTTCTTGGGAATATCACTTCACATCGCCCCACCTCCCACCTAGAGGTATGGCTACATGTGATCCCTCTGCTGACTTCTCCAATTATGGCTCCTTCACAATTGTCTGAGTCTTCTTCTGGCGCTGCATGTTGAGAGGTAATGTACTCTCCCTCTCAACCTCCAAGTCTCTAATATTTTCCTTGCTCCTCATGGCTTTGCATGCATCTAGAACCTCAAGAGCATACAGGTTTTGTACCCATGAACCGATCTGTTTCAGCTGACCCGTGGTGATGTGTTTAAGGAAAACCTTTCCCTTACTAAAGACAACATCGTAGCCTTTGTCTTCCAACATCATGATCGATACTAGGTTCTTGTTCAATCCAGGCACATACTTCACATCAGTTAAGGTGATAGAAGCTCCATGCTCCCTCTGAAAAGCAATCGTGCCCACTCTTGAAACATTATAACATTCATCGTCACCCATCTCTATGAGTATCTTGAGGTCTTTCTCCTCCAAGGTACTGAATAAAATTTTATCGTTGGTCACGTGGAATGAGGCTTCACTCTCAAGAAACCAACCAAAACCCATCATCGATGAAACCATGCATGCGGTGAGGGTAAAATCCAATTCGAACTGAGAGGCTAGGGCCTCACCTTCAAATCCTTCCAAGGATCCCTTCTTGGATTTCTTCAATGGACAATTAGTTCCATAATGACCCACTTCATGACAATTAAATCATCTCACTTTAGATTTGTCAATCTTCTTCCCTCCATCGGAAGAACTCGATTTGGAATGGGAAGCCTTCCCTTTCCCTTTCCTCGCCTTACTAGCTAAGGCTATATTTTCTTCATCACCATGCTTAGATGAAGAACAATCTCTGGTGCTTCTCTTAATCTCCTCCTGCATTAGATCCGACCACAGTCATTCGCAATATGGTAGTTTCTCTCTTCCATTCATTGAGTCCTGGTAGCTATGCCAACTCTTAGAAAGACCGAGGAGAGAAAGACTCACCATATCATCATCAGCTATCATGATTCGTACACCTCCAAGCTCATCTATGCAAGTGGTGAGCTTGATTAGATATGTAGAGATCATGTTGCCCTTTTCACACTTGATTTTCCGAAGCTTGTCCTTCAATGCCAGCTTCCTCTAGTCATTGTTGTTCTAATATAGATCCTTCAATGTCTTCCACATTGAAAACAAAGTCTCCTTCCCATGGAGACTCAAGACAATATGGTCTTGAACTCGCTCCAGAAGAATCCTCCTCACTCTCGCCACACATTTCTTCCATTCCACCAATTCTTGGGCATTAGCTGCTACTAACTTGGGGACTTCTTAATCAATGAAGTTATTCAAACCATTTTCCTCTAATACCACTTCCATGTGATCCATCCATTCTATGTAATTCGAGATTCCATCCAAGGCATACTCCAGTCTCAAGCCATTGGACGCCATTGGTGAACTTTGAGATGTGATAAGAAATTGATTTTGTACCTACAATCAAGAACTTCAAATTTCAAACTTCTCCCTTCTTTGTATACTATTCTCTGCTTTGATCACCTTTGCTCTGATACCATGTAGAAATTCTCACTATAGATTAAACTGACTATGCAATGTACTAAAGAAAAATACTTAATCTACTTCTATTATTAAACTTGCAGAAGCTTAATTGATTTGAGCAAGATCAAACATAATGCATATAACAAAGAAGAAGAATCAATCACACATGAAACACTGAAGAATACTCTGGGGAAACCCTCAGCTAAACACCCTACTATCTATATTATCATACAAGTGGAAATATCTTAGAATTACACAAAGCTTTAGCTCTCAAGCTATCTAGCTCTCAGTACAATCCCTCACTGCTGCTCATAGACAAAATAGACAACACATATGCCTTCCTTCAGTCCTCCAAGCCTTCTATTTCCTTGTGTAGTTTTCCCCGGGTCCTCCAGCTGCAACCTATGTAATTCTCACCTCACACTGCTTTGACCTGTGTAATAACTATGCAATCCTCAAGGAATGAATTCCTTCCGCATGTAAGAGATTTTATTATAGGAAAATCCTAGCAACTGATAGTACATTGTCCATGCCTTTAATCTCAACTAGGTCTCTATCTGAACTGACATGCATGAGTTATTTATGAGAGAATATTTAGTTATCTCGAGAACACTAGTTGCATGCATGCATGCATTAATTGACTAAACTCACAATTAGTTCCATAAACTGTTTAGAACTAATTTAATTGGACTTGACTCAGTTAACTGAGCTAACTAATTACAACTCAAATACAACTCATCCTTATCTCCTTAATTGAGGGATAACTTCCTCAATCAAAGGGATAACTATTGCATGTCTTCACAAAGACTTCATGTTTGAATTTTACCAACTAATTAACTCAATATGAATTAATTAATTATTTTCCAAATAGCTAGTGAGACCAAATTCGAATTTTAATTCTCAATTTTGATTCAAGGACAAATCAAAATTAGAATATATCCCAAAATGCTATTTATAGCAATGCTAATTTTAGCATTTCTATTTTTTTTCTATTTTCAACAGAGTTGGAGTATATCTTGAAATGCTATTTATAGCAATGTTATTTTTAGCATTTCTATTTTTATCATTTCTTGTTGCTATTTTCAACAAATGCATGAGATTCACAAGACAATGTTGAACATTGAGGGAGCTAAATCAAGGTCTCTCACCTTTTCAATCATGAATCTAGGGAAAAGGAAATAGGAAAGATGAACGAAGGTCTCCTACCCTTGTTAACCTATGAGACTCAATTTTTTAGATAAATGAAAAGAGAAAGAAGTAAATAAAGGTCTATTACTAATTCAACATTTTGACCATGAAAACCAAGATACTATTTGTTTATTTTAAATTTTGCACTAGTAATCCCCAATCTCGTTTGCATGGCCATGCAGGCCCATAGTGATTATATTTCAAAATAAATCACAGGTAAGGATCTCACAATTATACTATATTTCCTTGGCAAAGGAATAGGTTTTCCAACCATGTGGAATCACTAAGTAATCTTATAGGTTGACATGTCTTCTTGTATTTCGGGTACTTAAGAAAACATCGAAAAGTTGGCTCCAATTAAATCAAAATGTAGATCCCTGTAGGTTAGTCCCAAGTCCATTATAGGTCAGGCATCAAGTTTTGTTCCATGTTTAAATGTGTGTGTATATTTTCTCCGAAGAAAATAAGCTGTAATTTTATCAAGATATAAAATTACACATACTAGATGTCGTGCATACTATTTTGTTAATATAGCCCCTCCCCTTATGATTTTTCGTAATGTTAGAAAAAAATACCTATAAAAGTGCTCCTTTTATATAAGAGGGATACCAATACATCCTAAAAATACTTAAATTATCAAAATAATAAGCCCTTAAGGTTTTTTCAGTATGAGTGTCATGGAAAATAATAGCATAAACATATGTCAAAAAGGTACACATTATCAGTTGTCAATATATCTCTCTCATAACGTTCATAATGGCCATGTTCCTTAAAAGAGTTCATGTTATTGTCCATATTTTACTTTAGTGATTTTCCAACAGTTTGGTGCCAGGTCCAATCCTTTCTTGGACAATTTGTCATCATCTCTGTTTTGGTTCCTGCATATGTGATCATAACTTTACGATTGATGAAAACCAATTTTTGGATCACTTGGCTTAGACAATGCATTAAAATCAAGTAATGAGGGTAAAGAAATATATCTTAGAGTTATGCATATTGCTACAAAAAGGCATGTTAGTGATACAAAATATTGAGTGAACATGGGTTAAAGACAACTACGTGACCATAATAAAAGGCAACTCTATATTCTATAGAATTGTATTAAATAGAAGCACAAACTAAAAGTTCAAATTCTGTTTTAAAAATTTTTGTTGATGACATGGACAAACCTCCAACCAAAAATTAGTCATCCTAAATATATTAATCTAACCTTACTTTAGTCCATTTCACTAGTTAGACTCGATCTTATCATATCTCACCTTTACTTTTATTTTTTAGCACACCTAGGTTCCCCTCAACTTGAGCATTACATCTTAGAATTTAGAACCCCCGACCCAAATGCTCATTTTAATTTCTTTCATGGAAAGGGTCATTCTAATATTTTGAATGCTTTGCATGTTCAATGTTGTTGTTGTGAAAATGTTTGCAAGCTTATTTTCAGTTTTATCGCACATATATCCATATTATTTTTGTTGCATTTTTCCTGTTGACGTGATGTATGTGCTTAGTCCTTGCATGAATTCTAGATTCTTTATGAGCTTAATTGCAGTCTCATTATCATAATAGAGGGGTGTGGCTTGAGTATTTTGAAGGTTTCTATCACTTTGAACCATCCTTAATAAGTTTGTTATATTTATGGTCGCATCATTTTTTCTATATGCACCCTGAAGCAGATCCATCAAGGTTATATTTACCATCTTATGAAGCTAATTATTGCACCTTTGTTGACTTCATATGGCCTTCTGTGCCTTTCATATAAATCATAAAACTCTTTCACAGTTTCCAATTACCTTTATTTTTTTGAAAAATATGCCTGATATTTAAAAAAAACAGTATTTAGAATAGAAATGAATAAGTGTATTTGTGTGAGCTTCATAAATTCTTCTTACGAGTCACCAGAGCATAAACAAAAGAATAATGTTCTATGTGATCAAAATATTTGGTTATGTGAAGGGAAAAAAATCCTTTTTCCAAAAGGATAAAAGGCTAAAGTTCATGGTGTACCTCATCTTTTGAAAATGTACTAAAAGTAGACAGAGAGAAAACCTCCTAATTAAAAATAAACATACATCTAAATTCCATGACACAAACAACATTGAGATCCATATGTAATGTCAAAGCCCCATAAAAGCACTATAGAATGACCATCACTGTACAAGGAAATGTGACAATGCACCCTTCCCTGAAGTAACACATCATGTTGAGTAGTCTCAAACATGCGTCAACATCAATTTGAAAACCAACAATATCATGGCGGTTTGGGTACAGGAAGGAGTGATAATCTCCCAAACTGTAAAATTATGTCTTCTATTTCTATTTGCAAGTGTGAAAGCTCATTCAATGGACTCTTTGTCATCCACCGATAGCTTTTAGGGCTTCACTAAGTTAGCGAACTCCTCTAAGAGCCATAGAGTTCCACTAAACCTCCACTAGTTTGGACCCAACGATGATATAAACCATAACTTAATAAACCTTGAAATCCACCTTTTAAGACTTGTTATGGCCACAACCTATCAGAGCGTTTAACCATGCCTTAGCCTTTTAAAAACCCTGACTATACAACTTAACTGGTTTTCCTTTATAAATCAGGTCCACAACCCTCTATCAGAAAGACAAAGGTTCACATGGAAAATAACACACTAATACAAAAACCTGAACTTCAAATTTTGTTCACTCACGTTCATAATTATCGTCGGCTATTTTTCATCACTGTTGATCTATCCAAGATCTAACAGCCTCAACATTTCTAACCTTGGACCTGTTCCACCTCAGTCAATTTTCGATCTCACATCAACAGATTTGACGGCTTAAACACATATCAAGAAGCTAACTTGCGAACTTGAAACTCACCTGATAAGTGGTTTCTCTCGCTTTCCTCTCTACTATGTGGCACGAAACATATGGAATCAGAGTCGAAGCATTAAATATTGCTTATGGCTTTTCTTCTGCCTGATAACCACTTATGGTTTCTTCAAACTGCTTCATTAACTGTTGGTTGATTTCAGTGCCAAACACCGTTGATCTATCTCAGTCTCTATCTGTGGTTCTCCCTCTACAATCTCAAACTTTCGCTTGATATACTCAGAATTTACGATAAACTCAGTTTAAAAGGAAAAACATGGAGTTTAGCACAATCGACACAGTTTTAACCAATTCCACAAAAACACCATTTAAACATGGAAATCCACAATAAAATAGATATTTCGAAGGAGACAATCCTTTGGGATTTGACAGAGAATTTATCATTCACAAGCACAGAGACAATTTTCCCCAATTCACTGGATTTGCTCCTGGAAAGCCAAATTTCCTTAACAGTCAAAATCTCTTTACAACAGCGTGAAAATTACATAAGTATTGGTTCATCCTAACAACCAAATCCTAATACAAAGGCTAAAATTTATTAATCCTATATATTCTGCAAGGCATTCTCCTCGAGAATCTCCACAACATCTAACTAACTAATACTTATTACATCATGATCAAATATATTCTAGCTCTATGCCTAACTAGAAAAACATGGAAATTGATGGCTAAAGGATCCCACTCCTTTGCTTGTAGATTTTTTTGTATTTTTGGAATAAGTTTGAAGCCATTTCCCTCCAAGTCTCATGCTCCTGCATCAGACTCCTAAGGAAAAAATCTTCATGGGCTCCTGTCTATGTGCTCTTTTACAGAACTGCCCAACTTTTGTAGCATGCTTTCTGTTACCTAAGTAGCTTTAGCAATTGGTTGATCCTTCCATTTGACCAAATACTGAAAGTACTCCTATCCTCTGGTTTTCTTGAACACTTTCTTGTCCAAAATCCTTTCTGGCTACAATTCCTTTGTTGTAGGTAACTATTTTACCCAGTCAATTTCCTGTGTCTCTTGGTCTTCTTTTGTATATTTTACAATTTCACCTTCGTACTGGTAAAGATCGGCAACATTGAAAATTGGAGATATTCCAACCTCAGGGGGTAATTCAATTTCATATGCATTTGCTTAAAATTTCCTTAATACTCTACATGGTCCAATTTTCTTGAAATTCAATTTGTTATACTCCCTCTTCGGAATCTTTCCTTCCTTAGGTGTAATAAAACCAAATCTCCAACTTCAAAGTTCACTTCTCTTCTTCTCATGTCTGCTCTATTTTTGTACTTGATGTTGCTATCATGTAGCTATTGTTTCACCTATTCATATATTGCTTGTATTTCTAAAGCAAAATCTTCTCCCTTTGCACTTCTCATCTCATGTTTTTCCATGTTTCTTAACTCAAATGCTTCTCTTGGATGCATTCCATAAACTATGTGGAATGGACTCTATCTTGTACTCCTGTTAGGTGAGTCATTATATGCATATTCATCCTGTCCCAACGCTTGATCCCACTACTTTGGATTTTCTGTAGTAAGACTCCTTAAAAGATTACCCAAACTCCTGTTCACAACTTCAGTCTATCCATCAGTCTGTGGATGATAGGTAGAACTGAAACTCGATTTAGTTCCCAACTTCTTCCAAAGTGTCCTCCAGAAATGTCCAACAAATTTGGAATCCCTGTTTCAGACAATACTCTTAGGAAACCCATGCAGTCTTACAATCTCCTTGAAAAACAAATTAGTAATGTGAGTAGCATCACCGGTTTTATAACATGGAATCAAATGTGCCATTTTTGAAAATCTGTCAACTACAACAAAAATTGAATCATTTTCTCCTTGAGTCTTAGGTAAGCCAAAAACAAAATCCATACTTACCATATCCCAAGGCCTATCTGGAACTGGTAATGGAACATACAAACCTCTTTTTTGGCTTCTTCCCTTTGCATATTGACAGACTTTGCAAGTTTTCACATATTTTTCCACTTCATATCTCATTTTCAGCCAGAAATAAAATCTGTTCAATTCCTCATAAGTCTTATCTATACCAAAATATCCTGCAAGTCCACCACTCTGTTTCTCTTTGAGTAAGTTCTCCCTCATAGAACAATTTGCTATGCACAGCTGATTTCTCTTAAACAACAATCCATCTTGTAAGAAATAATCCAACCATATATTCCTATCCATCAAAATAGGATTCTTACAAGCTTCAAATTCCTTTTTAAAATCTAAATTTGTCTCATACAATTCTTTAAGAAAATCAAAACTCAACACTTGAATTTGACTCTCTAGAAGTAATATATTTCTCCTACTTAAAGCATCTGTAACTTTGTTTGATTGGCCATTTATGTGCTTCAAAACAAAATGGAAACCTGAAGATACTCTACCCATTTGGCATGTTTCTGGTTAAGCTTTGGCTGCTGCATAATATAATGCAATGCATGGTTATCTGAATAAAGTATGAACTCTTTTGACATTAGATAATGTCTCAACTTCTTCAATGACTACACAACTGCATAAAACTATTTATCATAAGAATTCTTCTTCTTTGAATCATTCATATTTTCACTAAAATAAGCTATAGGTTTGTCTTCCTGACTTAAAACACCTCCAATAGCTTCTCCACTGACATCACATTTCACTTGGAAAGGTTTATTAAAATTAGGTATGACCAAAATAGGTTTTTCAGTGATCTTCTTCTTCAGCAGCTGAAAATTCTTTTATGCCTGAACAGTCCATCTAAATGGCTTTTTATCCTTCTTTATGATCTCAACAATAGGAGCATTTATCGTACTAAAATTCCTTATGAATTTCCTATAAAAACTAGCAATACCATGAAAATTTCTTACCTCAAAGATGATTTTAGGTGAAGGCCACTCCATGATTGCCTTGATCTTCTTTGGATCCATCTTCAATCCTTCAAGAGAAAAAACAAAACCCAAATACACTAATTCGTCTTTAATTAATGAACATTTCTTCAAATTTAGCAATAATTTCTCTTGATGTAAGTTTTGTAAGACATAATTCATATGTCTCATGTGCTCCTCCTTAGACATGTTGTATACTAATATATCGTCTAGATATATTATTACAAATTTACTAATAAACTCTTTAATAACTTCATTCATGAGTCTCATAAACGTACTTGGTGCATTTGACAACCCAAAAGGCATTACTCTCCATTCATACAATTCTTCATTTGTCTTAAAGGCAGTTTTCCACTCATCCCCTTCTCTTATCCTTATCTGATGATACCCACTCTTAAGATCTAATTTTGTAAAATACTTCGCTCCACTAAAACAATTCATCAAATCTTCAATTCTATGTAGAGGAAATCTGTACCTCATTGTGATTTTATTGATGGCTTTTGAATCAATACACATTCTCCAGCCTACATCTTTCTTTGGACTCAACACTGTTGGTACTACACAAGGTTTCAAAATTTCTCTGATCAGTCCTTTGTCAAGCAGTTTCTGAACTTTCTTTCTAACCTCTTCATTTTATATGGGAGTCATTCTGTAAGCTGCTTTGTTTGGTAGATTTTCTCCAGGAATCAAATCTATATGATGGCTAATTCTTCTAATGGGTGGTAACTCATTAGGAAAATCATCAACAATGATGTCACAATAGTTGTCCAACATTTCTTGAATTTTAGTGGGTAAATCAGAAACTTTAGTAGAAGTCATTATTACCTTTGGCTTGCAAATTACAGCAAAATTTACCTCATTCTCTTCAATTTGCTATAAGTATTACTTTCCTCCTAGAAATAGAGTTTTTGGATGTGTCTCTTTCCTGATGCATCCTCTTCTCCCATAGGAAGCAATGTATGACTGACACCATCTTTACCAAACTTGTAGGTGTTTCTTTTCCCATCATGCATAGCTCCTCTGTCATATTTCCAAGGTCTTCCAAGCAATATGTGACACACATCCATGGGCATCACATCACATACGATTTTATCCTTATATTTGCCCAACTACAACTCCACTTCACACTGTTCATTCACTAACAACTGATGTCCCTTTTGTAACCATGACACCTTGTAGGTGTTGGATGTCTCATTGTCTTCAGCTTCAATTTCTCCACTTCTATAGAGACCAAATTATCAATGTTGCCACTATCAATGATCATCTGATAACATTTCCCTTGAACCTTACACATTGTTCTGAACAATGTCTTTCTTTGTGATGGTTCAAGTATCTCCTTTGCTGGCTTGAGAAAAAATTTATTAACTACCAAAGATTCTCCTCACTATGGTACATTTTCTTCTTTTGTCACTACTACTACTTCTTCCTCAACTTGAGAAACAATTGAATTCCTATGACCTATTCCTGCATTCTCTAAGCACTCAAAAGCTCTGTGTTCTAGTTTGTTACACTTGTAACATCTTACTTCTCTTCCTCTGAGTCTGCCTCCTCTTCCTGTAGAAAAACTCCCTCTACCACCTGCATCACTCTCTGTGGCTGCATGTTGGGTTGAGCTTCTGTGAGCTCCATCTCTAGGTGTTGTAGATCTTCCTCTACCACCTTGACTTCCTTTTCCTTGGAAAGTACCTCTTCCTCTGGTAGATTGCTTCCTCATGAATTTTTCTTCAACTTTCAGTACCATCTAATAAGCTTCTTCTACTATTTTAGGAGACGGTATACTTATCTCATCTTGAAGGTCCATCCTAACACCATTCACATATCTAGCCACCTTCTCATCTGTATCTTGAGTTTTTCCAGCTCTTATACTTACCTTATAGAATTTCTCTATATATTATCTCACTGTCATAGGCCTCTGTCTAAGATTCTACATCTGTCTGAACAAGGTTTGCTGATAATTACTTGGTAGAAACTTACCTCTTAGCTTTGCTATCGTCCTAGTCCAATTTATGATTTGTTGCTTGTTAAGACTTTTTCTTTCTGCCTGCACTCCATCCAACCAAAGTGCTGCATCCTTTTATCTTGGTGACAGCAAACTTTACTTTCTTCTCATCTTTTGTTTCTTCATTATCAAAGAATTTCTCCATGCCATTAATCCAGACTATCAATTCTTCTGGATTCAATTCCCCTATATATATTGAAACCTCAATATTTGGCCTAGCTATGGATCTCAACATTGATTGGAAGAACCTCATCTCAGGAGTAACTGCTATAGTTTCCTCCTCTCCTTCAGTTTCAACCTCAGGCACACTAACATATCCATCATTTATATTTTCCCCCTGCTCTTAATGCTTCTAATCTAGCCTGCATCTATTGCATAGCTTCCACCACCTCTGCATTTGCAACTGGTCATCCTCTTCTACCATGTCCTCATCCCCTTCCAACTCTGAAAGCCATATTAAATTTCCTTCTCTTGCTTCTGAGATTCAATTCAGCGTCAACAGGTTGCTCTGATACCACTAATTATGGCGGTCTGGGTACAGGAAGGAGTGGTAATCTCCGAAACTGTAAAATTATGTCTTCTATTTCTATTTGCAAGTGTAAATTCTCATTCAATGGACTCTATGTCATCCATTGATAACTTTTAGGGCTTCACTAAGTTAGCGGACTCCTCTAAGAGCCGTAGAGTTCCACTAAACCTCTACTAGGTCGGACCCGAAGGTGATATAAACCATAACTTAATAAACCTTTAAATCTGTGTTTTAAGACTTGTTATGGCCACAACATATTAGAGAATTTAACCATGCCTTAGCCTTTTAAAAACCCTGACTATACAACTTAACTGGTTTTCCTTTATAAATTGGGTCCACAACCCTCTATCAGAAAGACAAAGGATAATTTGGAAAATAACGCACAAATAGATAAACCCGGACTTCAAATTTTATTCACCCACATTCATAATTATCATCAGCTCTTTTTCATCACCATTGATCTATCCAAGATCTAATGGTCTCAACATTTCTGACCTTGGACCTGTTCCACCTCGGTCAACTGTCGATCTCGCATCAAGAGATCTGACAGCTTAAACCCATATCGGGCGGCTAACCTGTGCACTTGAAACCTGCCTGATAAGTGTTTTCTCTCGCTTCCCTCTCTGCTACATGGCATGAAATGTATGGAATCAGAGACGAAAGGTTAAATACCACTTATGACTTTTCTTCTGCCCGATAACCGCTTGTGGTTTCTTCAAACTACTTCATTAACTGTTGGTAGATTTCCATGCCGAACACCATTGATCTGTCTTGGTCTCTGTCTGTGGTTTTCCCTCTCCAATCTCAACCTTCCACTTGATATACTCAGAATTGTTGATAAACTCAGTTTAAAAGGGAAAACATTAAGTTTAACACAATCGACACAGTTTTAACCAATTCCGCAAAAACATCATTTAAACTTGGAAATCTACAATTAAAAAAAGATTTCGAAGGAGACTATCCTCCAATATTTGACAGAGAGTTTACAATTCACAAGCATAAAGACAATTTTCCCCAATTCACTGGATTTGCTCCTGGAAAGCCAAATTTACTTAACAGTCAAAATCCCTTTACAGTAGCGTGAAAATTACATAAGTACTGGTTCATCCTAACAACCAGATCCTAATACAAAGGCTAAAATTTATTAATCCTATCTATTCTGTGAGGCATTCTCCTCGAGAATCTCCACTACAACTAACTAACTAATACTTATTACATCATGATCAAATCCTATATTCTAGCTCTATGCCTAACTAGAGAAACATGGAAATTAATGGCTAAAGGATTCCACTCCTTTACTTGTAGATTTTTTTGTATTTTTGGAATAATTTTGAAGCCATTTCCCTCCAAGTCTCATGCTCCCGCATCAGACTCCTAAAGAAAAAATTCTTCATGGGCTCCTGTCCATGAGCTCTTCTACAGAACTACCCAACTTCTGTAGCATGTTTTCTGTTACCCAAGTAGCTTTAGCAATTGGCTGATCCTTCCATTTGACCAAATACTGAAAGTACTCCCGTCCTCTAGTTTTCTTTAACACTTTCTTGTCCAAAATCCTTTCTGGCTGCAATTACTTTGTTGTAGGTAACTATTTTACCCAGTCAGTTTGCTGTGTCTCTTGGTCTTCCTTTGTATCTTTTGCAATTTCACCTTCCTATTTGTAAAGATCAGCGACATTGAAAATTGCAGATATTCCAACCTTAGGGGGTAATTCAATTTCATATGCATTTGCATAAAATTTCCTTAATACTCTGCATGGTCCAATTTTCTTGAACTTCAATTCATTATACTCCCTCTTTGGAAATCTTTCCTTCCTTAGTTGTGCTAAAAAAAAATCTCCAACTTCAAAGTTCACTTCTCTTCTTCTCATGTCTGCTCTATTTTTGTACTTGATGTTGCTATCCTATAGCTATTGTTTCACCTGTTCATGTATTGTTTGTATTTCTAAAGAAAAATCTTCTCCCTCTGCACTTCTCATCTTATCTTTTCCCAAGTTTCTTAAATCAGATACTCCTCTTGGATGCATTCCATAAACTATGTGGAATGGACTCTGTCCTGTACTCCTGTTAGGTGAGTCATTATATGCATATTCAGCCTGTTTCAAAGCTTGATCCCACTGCTTTGGATTTTCTACAATAAAACTCCTTAAAAGATTACCCAAACTCCTGTTCACAACTTCAGTCTATCCATCAGTCTATGGATGATAGGTAGAACTGAAACTCAGTTTAATTCCCAACTTCTTCCATAGTGTCCTCCAGAAATGTCCAACAAATTTGGAATCCCTGTCTGAGACAATACTCTTAGGCAACCCATGCAGTCTTACAATCTCCTTGAAAAACAAATTAGCAATGTGAGTAACATCATTTCTTTTATAACATGGAATAAAATGTGCCATTTTTGAAAACCTGTCCACTACAACAAAAATTGAATCATTTTCTCTTTGAGTCTTTGGTAAGCCCAAATCAAAATCCATACTTACCATATCCCAAGGCCTATATGGAACTGGTAATGGAACATACAAACCTCTATTTTGGCTTCTTCCCTTTGCATATTGACAGATTTTTCAAGTTTTCACATATTTTTCGACTTTAGATCTCATTTTCGGCCAGAAATAAAATCTGTTCAACTCCTCATAAGTCTTATAAAATGTCCTGTAAGTCCACCACTATGTTTATCTTTTATTAAGTTCTCCCTCATAGAACAATTTGGCATGCACAACTAATTTCTCTTAAACAACAATCCATCTTGTAAGAAATAATCCAACCATTTATTCCTATCCATCAAAACAGGATTCTTGCAAGCTTAAAATTCCTCTTTAAAAGCTAAATTTGTCTCATACAATTCTTTAAGAAAATCAAAACCCAACACTTGAATTTGACTCTCTAGAAGTAATGCATTTCTCCTACTTAAAGCATCTGTAACTTTTTTTGATTGGCCATTTATGTGCTTTAAAACAAAATGGAAACCCTAAAGATACTCTACCCATTTGGCATGTTTCTGGTTAAGCTTTGGCTGCTGCATAATATACTGCAACGCATGGTTATCTTAATAAAGTATGAACTCTTTTGACATTAGATAATGTCTCCACTTCTTCAATGATTGCACAACTGCATAAAACTCTTTATCATAATAAGAATACTTCTTCTTTGAATCATTCATCTTTTCACTAAAGTAAGCTATAGGTCTATCTTCCTGACTTAAAACACCTCCAATAGCTTCTCCACTAGCATCACATTTCACTTGGAAAGGTTTACTAAAATTAGGTATGACCAAAATAGGTTTTTCAATGATCTTCTTCTTCAACAACTGAAAATTCTTTTCTGCCTCAGCAGTCCATCTAAATGGTTGTTTATCCTTCTTTATTGTCTCAACAATAGGAGCATTGATCTTACTAAAATTCCTTATGAATTTCCTATAAAAACTAGCAATACCATGAAAACTTCTTACGTCAAAGATGCTTTTAGGTGAAGGCCACTCCATGATTGCCTTGATCTTCTTTGGATCCATCTTCAATCCTTCAGCACAAAAAACAAAACCCAAGCACACTAATTCCTCTTTCATGAATGAACATTTCTTCAAATTCAATAATAATTTCTCTTAATGTAAGCTTTGTAAGACATAATTCAGATGTCTCATGTCCTCCTCCTTAGACCTATTGTATACTAATATATCATCTAGAAATATTATTACAAATTTATTAATAAACTCGTTAAGAACTTCATTCATGAGTCTCATAAACGTACTTGGTGCATTTGACAACCCAAAAGGCATTACTCTCCATTCATACAATACTTCATTTGTCTTAAAGGCAATTTTCCACTCATCCCCTTCTCTTATCCTTATCTTATGATACCCACTCTTAAGATCTAGTTTTGTAAAATACTTTTCTCCACTCAAACAATCCATAAAATCTTCAATTCTAGGTAAAGGAAATCTGTACCTCATTGTGATTTTATTGATGGCTCTTGGATCAATACACATTCTCCAACCTCCATCATTCTTTGGACTCAACACTGTTGGTACTACATAAGGACTCAAAATTTCTCTGATCAGTCCTTTGTCAAGTAGTTCCTGAACTTTCTTTCTAACCTCTTCATTTTCTGTGGGAATCATTCTGTAAGCTACTTTGTTTGGTATATTTTATCCAGTAATCAAATCTATATGACGGCTAATTCTTCTAATGGGTGGTAGCTCATTAGGCAAATCATCAACAATGATATCACAATATTTGTCCAACATTTCTTGAATTTCAGTGGGTAAATTAGAAACTTTAGTAGAAGTCATTATTACCTTGGGCTTGCAAATTACAACAAAATTTACCTCATTCTCTTCAATTTGCTATAAGTATTCATTTCCTCCTAACAATAGAGTTTTTGGATGAGTCTCTTTCCTGATGCATCCTCTTCTCCTATAGGCAACAATGTATGATTGACACCATCTTTACCAAACTTGTAGACGTTTCTTTTCCCATCATGCATAGCTCCTCTGTCATATTGCCAAGGTCTTCCAAGCAATATGTGACACACATCCATGGGCATCACATCACATACAATTTTATCCTTATATTTACCCAACTGCAACTCCACTTCACACTGTTCATTCACTAACAACTGATGTCCCTTTTGTAACCATGACACCTTGTAAGGTGTTGGATGTCTCATTGTCTTCAGCTTCAATTTCTCCACCACTTCTATAGAGACCAAATTATCAGTGTTGCCACTATCAATGATCATCTGACAACATTTCCCTTGAACCTTACACATTGTTCTAAACAATGTCTTTCTTTGTGATGGTCCAAATATCTCTTTTGCTGGCTTGAGCAAAACTCTATTGACTACCAAAGATTCTCCTCTCTATGGTACATTTTCTTCTTCTGTCACTGCTGCTGCTTCTCCCTCAACTTGAGCAACAATTGCATTCCTCTCACTTATTCTTGCATTCTCTGGGAACTCAAAAGCTTCGTGTCCTGGTTTGTTACACTTGTAACATCTTACTTCTCTTCCTCTGCCTCTGTCTCCTCTTCCTCTAGAAAAACTTCCTTTGCCACCTGCATCACCTTCTATGGCTGCATGCTGGGTTGAGCTGCTGCTAGCTCTATCTCTAGGTGTTGTAGACCTTCCTCTACCATCTTGACTTCCTTTTCCTCAGAAAGTACCTCTTCCTCTGCCAGACTACTTCCTCATGTTTTTTTCTTCAGCTTTCAGTACCATCTAATAAGCTTCTTCTACTGTTTTAGGAGACAATATACTTATCTCATCTTTAAGGTCCATCCTAAGACCATTTACATATCTAGCCACCTTATCATCTGTATCCTGAGTTTGTCCAGCTCTTATACTTACCTTATAGAATTCCTCTATATATTCTCTCACTGTCATAGACCTCTGTCTAAGATTCTGCATCTGTCTGAACAAGGTTTGTTGATAATTAGTTGGTAGAAACTTACCTCTTAGCTTTCCTACCGCCCTATTCCAATTTCTGATTGGTTGCTTGTTAAGACTTTTTCTTTCTGCCTGCACTCCATCCCACCAAAGTGCTGCATGTCCTTTTAGCTTGGTGACAAAAAACTTTACTTTCTTCTCATCTTTTGTCTCTTCATAATCAAAGAATTTATGCACGCCATTAATCCAGTCTATCAATTCTTCTAGATTCAATTCCCCTACATATATTGAAACCTCAGCTTTTGGCCTAGCTGTGGATCTCAATAGTGATTGGAAGAACCTCATCTCAGGAGTAATTGCTATAGTTTCCTCCTCTCCTTCAGTTTCAACCTCAGGCTCACTAACATCTCCATCAGCTATATTTCCCATTGCTATTAATGCTTCTAATCTAGCTTGCATATGTTGCATAGCTTCCATCACCTCTACATTTGCAACTGGTCGTCCCCTTCTACCATGTCCACATCCCCTTCCAACTCTGAAAGCCATATTAAATTTCCTTCTATTGCTTCTGAGATTCAATTCAGTGTCAACAGGTTGCTCTGATACCACTAATGATGGCGGTCTGGGTACAGGAAGGAGTGATAATCTCCCAAATTGTAAAATTATGTCTTCTATTTTTGTTTGCGGGTGTAAATTCTCATTCAATGGACTCTCTGTCATCCACCGATAACTTTTAGGGCTTCACTAAGTTAGCGGACTCCTCTAAGAGCCGTAGAGTTCCACTAAACCTCCACTAGTTTAGACCCAACGGTGATATAAACCATAACTTAATAAGCCTTTAAATCTGCCATTTAGACTTGTTATGGCCACAACATATCAGAGTGTTTAACCATGCTTTAGCCTTTTAAAAGCCCCGACCATACAACTTAATTGGTTTTCCTTTATAAATTGGGTTAAAAACCCTCTATCGAAAAGATAGAGGATCACATGGAAAATAACACGGAAATACAAAAACCCGGACTTCAAATTTTATTCACCCACATTCATAATTATCGTCAGCTCTTTTTCATCACTGTTGATCTATCCAAGATTTAACGGTCTCAACATTTCCAACCTTGGACCTATTCCACCTTGGTCAACTATAGATCTCACGTCAACAGATCTGACGGTTTAAACACATATCAAGCAGCTCACCTGTGCACTTGAAAGCCGCCCGATTAGTGTTTTCTCTCGCTTTCCTCTCTACTACATGGCACGAAACGTATGGAATCAGAGACAAAGGGTTAAATACCTCTTACGGATTTCCTTCCGCCCGATAACCACTTGTGGTTTCTTCAAACTGCTTCATTAATTGTTGGTTGATTTCCATGCCGAACACCATTGATCTGTCTTGGTCTCTGTCTATGGTTTTCCCTCTACAATCTCAACCTTCCACTTGATATACTCAGAATTTACGATAAACTCAGTTTAAAAGGAAAAACATGGTGTTTAACTCGACACAGTTTTAACCAATTCCACAAAAACACCATTTAAACTTGGAAATCCAAAATAAAATAGAGATTTCGAAGGAGACTATCCTTCGGGATTTGACAGAGAAATTAGCATTCACAAGCATAGAGACATTTTTCCCCAATTCACTGGATTCACTCCGGGAAAGCCAAATTTACTTAACAGTTAAAATCCCTTTATAGTAGCATGAAAATTACATAAGTACTGGTTCATCCCAACACCCAAATCCTAATACAAAGGTTAAAATTTATTAATCCTATCTGTTCTGTGAGGCATTCTCCTTGAGAATCTCCACTACAGCTAACTAACTAATACTTATTACATCATGATCAAATCCTATATTCTAGCTCTATGCCTAACTAGAGAAACATGGAAATTGATGGATAAAGGATCCCACTCCTTTTCTTGTAGATTTTTTTGTATTTTTGGAATAAGTTTGAAGCCTTTTCCCTCCAAGTCTCATGCTCCTACATCACAATCCTAGAAATTGTGCTTGATACTCTCCAAGTTCTTTCAAACTAGGCAGAGTATATCTGAGAACTCTTGTCCAACCTAACCATGGAAGGAATTCGATAAATGACCCACCACACAAAAACTTGTATCATATTGGAAATATCCACCATCCAAATTTTGTGAACATGACAAACCCAATTCTCTTCTAGATACTTAGATACCAATCTTGCATTAAGAATCAAGGAAAGAATATGCCTTTAATGAAGCACTAAAAACATTCTATGGGAGTCACATTGAAGAAACAGGTGGCCAAACCTCCACTCCCAGTCCTGCCAAAATTCCCCAGTAATATCAATGATGTTCTTGGACAACCTGGATGTTGGAATAAGGGATTAAAACTCTATGATCAAGGGGGGAACAAGAGGTGATATGATATTGATCATAAACTAAACTGAAGTAGAATTGATTATTTTCCAACAGTGAATTGATCGTTAACCTTATATGTTGAATGTGGAAGACTGAAGGAAAATGGTTCATTCAAGACTTAATCAAGAGCTTAGGAAACATAATTGAACATGAATTTGTAGCAAAAATAGAGATAGAAGACAACAAACATTTATTACGGAGTTTGTCCTTGATGGACTACGTCTCCAGGTTCACTTGCAATATGGGTGTCTGCTTTATTAAGAATGAACGAAAGAGGTATTTTACACAGAAAAAACACCAGAACAAATGTGCACATAGGCACTTCTGGTCTCTATCAACATAAATCTCACTCTCCTAGATTTCTAATGCCTATCTCGGTTCCTAATTCTGCCTCCGGATGACCAAGATACACTGAAAACAACAACTGCATCTCTGGCTCAGCATCTGCATACAAGACTGAAAATCACTCTCCTTTCTTCATGAACAAAGGCTGGGTTTATAACTCCTTAGGTTCATTCGAGGCCCTGATGGATAATCTTGGCACGAATGTGTTGCATGAAAGGTTTAGTGTCTCGGTCTTATTACTAGAGGACACATTTGTACTAGGTTACATGTTGGTTATATTAAAAATAGCATAAACCTCAACAAAAACCCATAAATGGACTTTGTTTTATCTTTGAACCCGCTAACAGTCAGGAAACTGCGTGGAGAGGTTGACCATACCCATGTGAACATGGTGGTCTTCCCAACAACTACCACCTTGTAGGTTAGTTGACGACGGTTCTCATTGGCAGTGGTGACGATGCATGCGACTATGCATACCTACAATAGTTACGGCTTCATCTAGCGATCTTTCTTACCCGCGTGGTTGCTCTCTTCCAAACCATTCACATGATCGATGGTTACTACCTAACAATTCCGCTATAGTTAAGGCTACTGCTTCCCAAAACACCCCAACTCCAACTACTCACATGTTGTGGTCAGCATGTGGTTAATACCCACGATTAGGGATGTGTAAACATTTGTATTATGTTTGTATTTGTGTTATTCCATAGTGCAAAAGTGGGTTTTACATTTTGTTTAGTAATATGTAATAGGTTTATATATTAGGTTTAGGACTTATATGCTAGGTTTTAGTGCTAGCACATAGGTTTTAGACCTTTAGCTTAGATATTTTAGGATTTAACCTTTAGCTTTAGGTTTTCAAACCTTAGAACAAAACCCATTACAAATAATTTGTCACATTATGACATTTAAGAATTAAATTGATATCAACAATTTGGACCACATCCACCATGAATAAAATTGAAAACCACAGTGGCGAGCTAACGAAGCTGAAGATGAACTGAACTCTCTAGATACACTAGCCTGTCAAGATCCTCCTAGATCAATCCTCTCCACTTGAAATCTTTTGGACCACAAAAGTTTAATTTAAGAAGATATCAGGTGAGGGTATAGTTCCCTCACTCTTCTCATTTGCATCAACTTTGCCCTACTCCGACTCTTGCCCTTGCATTCCACTCGAGTATATTCAACATCTCCCTGCCTTGAAATTTGGACCTTCCTATCCAAGATGGTATCTTCCTGTAACTCATTCATATACTCAAGTGCCAAATCATCAATAGTCAGAATTTGTGTATCTTCCTTGGGATCCATGACCATCGGAGGTTCATACAACTTCAAATTTTCTACATTTACAACTAAGTAAATACACATGTAAGGAGATAAATTTAAATGGAATGTATTATTTCCAACCTTTTCCACAATCTTGAAAGGGCCATACCTAATAGGTTTTTGTTTCTTACCTTCACCTTTCAACCTATCTTTACTAATATACAACCATACATGATCGTCGACCTGAAAATGATGATTGACTTGATGCTTGTCATGGCACATTTTGTACTTGTCCTGACACTTCTCTAACTGATGTTGCACTGCTTCATGTATCTGCTATATCCATTGAATAAACTTAATTACTTTGTTTGCATCATCATGTTCACCCACTTTATCATCATCACTGGACATGAAATCCATCAGTGACTTTGGTAGATACCCAAAACATGTTTCGAATGGTGATCGATTAGTTGAAGAATGTAAGGCTCTATTGTAAGAATGTTTCACATAAGGTAAAGATTCATCCCACAACTTAGGATGTTTACTAGAGTAACCTCGGCGAATATGTATGACTGTCCTGTTCACCACCTTTTTTCGTTCGTTGGTCTGTGGATGAAAAGTTGTGCTCTTCTTCAGATTTGTGTCCATGATTCCCCACAAAGTGGGCCAAAAATCTCCTACAAAATGAGTGTCTTGATCAGAAATAATGGAAGTAGGTAACCCAAAATGAACCCATACCTATTCAAAGAACATCTTTGCAGTCTATTCAGCTGTCACTTGCTTTTTTCACAAAACAAGAATGCACATCTTGCTGAATCTGTCAACCACAACATACATGTAATTATGCCCTCTCCTAGACATACAAAGTCCTCCTACAAAATCCATGGAAATGATGTCCCATGGTCGCAAAGGAACTGGAATTGGCATGTACAAACCGATCTTTCGATTACTTAGCTTGCTGGTAGAACACATCACACATCCTTTAATGTACTTAACAATTGTTTCATACATGTGAGGCCAGTAAAAATACCTTTGAATTTGTGCCAATGTTTTGCTTACTCCAAAATGTGCTAAAATGCGAGAAGAATGTGCCTCCCGAATAACATGCGCTCTTTCTATTTCTGGTATGCACAACTTACCCAAATGATATAACAACCTGTCATGAATATGATCATTGACCTCTTCCACCTAACCACCATGAGTTAGTGATTCATAAATATATTTGAAATCAACATCCATACTATATGGTTCTATATAACATTCACGTTTTAAAGAACTATTCTACAGTACGACTGAAGCATTCAAAGATGGTCTAGACAGCATATCGACTACTTTGCTTGTGACACCTTTCTTTTAAATAATTACTAAGTGAAATTGCTAAAGAAATCCCATCCATATGTAATGATGAGATTGTTGCAACTTAGTTTGAGACTAAAGGTATTGAAGCGGCTGATGATTTGTGTGAATGACTGTTTCCTTACCGATTAGATAATTTTTCCTTTTCTTAACACTTTCAACTAAAGAAAATAGTTCTTTATCATATGTCGGATAATTCATTACTGCTTTAGAATAAGTTTCAGAATGAAAACAAATTGGTTTCCCTTTTGAAGTAATACTACACCCATTGCATAACCACTACCATCTGTTTCAATTTCGAATGGCTATTGAAGATCTGGTAAAGCTAAGATTGGTGCTGTGACAATTTTCTGCTTAAGTGTATCAAAAGATTTTTGTTGTTTTACTCCCCACTGAAAGGGAACTTTAGGACCTGTTAAAGCATGTAACGGTGATGAAATCAAAGAAAATTGAGCAATAAATTTCCTCCAATAGTGAATTTCACCTATGAAACTTCTAACTTCAGTCACATTTTGTGGTCTTGGCCACTTAACAATCACATCGATTTTAGTTGGATCTATTTTCAAACTTCCAACTCCAACTATGTAACAAAGATAATTCAGTGACGTTTTCCCAAAATCACATTTGGAAAGTTTAAGGTACAACTTTCCCCTGTGCAACACTTCAAACACCTACTTAACATGCCTAACATGCTCTTCCATTTTTGAACTAAAAATCAGAATATCATCTCAGTATATTACGAAAATTTATCAATGTATGGGCGAAATCATTGATAACCCGCATGAAAGTTGCTGGAGCACTACACAAACAAAAATGCATTACTAACCAGTCAAATAGTACCTACCTAGTTTTGAATGCAGTTTTCCATATGTCATTTTCTGCAATGTGAATTTGATGATACCCACTTATTAAATCTAACTTAGTGAAATTAACAACATTTTTCAGTTGATCGAGTAAATCATCTATCTTCGGAAGAGGATACATGTTTTTTATTTTGATTTTGTGTAAGGCCCTAAAGTCGACACACATTCTCCATGTCATGTCTTTCTTAGGAACCAAAATTATAGGTGAGCCACATGGAGATGAATTGGGTCAAATAAAACATTTTTTAGTCAACTCCTAGATTTGTTTCTTTATTTCTTCATTCTCTATAACTTGCATGCGATATATTCCGATATTAGGAAGAGGGGCATTAGATATCAATTGTATCTCATGTTGTACTTCTCACTTAGGATGAAGATGTTTTGGTTCTTTAAATAGACTTGGAAAGTATTCTACCACTTCAACCAAACTATATTTATACTGAGACTCACAATCTGAAAAATAATCTTGTAGATCCTTATGTTGTTATTTTACAACCATGAGTACATATTTCTTACTTGAACTTATTAATCGCTTCATCTGATTAACTGAAACTAAATCCAAGTGTGATTTGAGTTTATGTGCTCTGACAATATATTCAATCTGATCTTTCTTAAGGTGATATTTATGGTCCTTCCTATGAAACATTGCATCATGATCATAGAGATAATGAATTCCTAGCACTACTCCACATATGTTTGTTGTAATCACATCTAAATCCATTTCATCAATGTAATTAGTTGTAATGGAAAATTTTAATCGACACTGATATGTGACATTAATATGGGTTCCTTTACTTATCCAACCTAATGGGTGTGGTCTTGGATGATTCTGTGTCTACAAACCCAATTTCTTAACTAAATCTTTAGATATTAAATTTTCCTGCGATCCAGTGTCAAATAATGTATCTATTTTATTTTTCTTATAAGTTATCCTTATATGAAATAATTCAACCATTTTATCCTCATTCAGATGATTTATGTTTGAAGAAGGTGCAACAGTACTAGAACTTGAACCAGTGTTAGAAGTTTTACCTTTGAAACCATTACGGTTATTTTACCTCCAACACCTGAGTTGGAGCCTAGATATTTTTGGGTTGCTGCTTTAGCCTTCTTTTCACCTTTGTTTTTGTGGAGCTTATTTGGTCTAAGTTCTGGGTGAAGTTTCCAACATTTGGATTCCTCATGTTCGATCCTCAGGAAATGAGTACAAGTAGGTCTTTCACTTTCCTTCTATGTTGTGGTTGATCTATTTCCCTCCAAATTTCCCTTTCTTTTGCTATCTTTGGAATCCTTGATTTTTAACTGCTTGGATGTTTTTGGAGAAAACTTGAAAGGTCTACAACCTAATTCAATATGTATGGCTTGAACACGCACTTCATCAAAGTCACAAGATTAAACATCAATAATGTATGTTGTAAATATGAATGTAAACTGCCAATGTACTTTAATAAAGTTTCACGTGTATCCTATGGAATAACAAGTGCCAAATATTTCTTCTTGAACTCTTGAATAAACTCCTGAACATTCTGCCCCTTACCTTGCCTTAAATGTTGCCAATCAATAACAACTTGCTTCATCTATCCCAAAGGATAGAATTGTTTTCTGAGAGATTTTAAATAATTAGACCATGAAGACATGACTTTACCTTTCCTCTTTACATCTATTTTAGTTTTATTTTACCACTAGATTAAAGTTGTTCCCCTCTTTCTAAGTGTAGCTAACTGAATTTTTGTCTTTTCATCTGAAATGTTTTGACTACGACAATACACTTCTAACTGCTTAATACAATTATCTAGATTTTGAAGATTCATTTCGCTATCATAAATAGGTAGCTCAATTTTACTTCAATTTTCAAAAGAGATGATTTCTTAGGTTTCTTTTCTATTTCAGAATATGAACTGGAAGAAGATGATGATGATGATGATGATGATGATGGAGATGATGGAGGAGAAGGAGGTTTATAAGCCTTGCCTTTTCCCTTGTCCTTCTTCGATGTCCTTGAAGAATAAGCTACATCTCTCACCTTCTAATCATTGTAGAGTTCTCCCAACATATACTGCATGTTTCAATAACACTTTTTGGAACACTTTAGGAGTTTCACCTGCTTCAGATCTTGTCATGGTTGATTCATGAGCGACTTTTTTCTTTCCAATCTCTCGCTCAAACTCCTCAAGTGTTCCTTCCCCACGTCACGACTTAGACGTGGTTAACATTCATTGGAAAAAATTCTACAAAAACAACCCACTCTGATACCAAATTATATGATCTGATATTGATCATAAACTAAATTGAAGTAGAATTGATTATTTCCCAACAAAGAATTGATTGTTAACCTTATATGTTGAATTTGGAAGACTGAAGGAAAACAATTGATTCAAGACTTAATCAAGAGCTTAAGAAACATAATTTAACATGAATTGGCAGCAAAAATAGAGATAGAAGACAACAAACATTGGTTACAGAGTTCGTCTCTTATGGACTACATCTCTGGGTTCTCTTTCAAGATGGGCATCCACTTTATTAGGATTTATTGAAAGAGATCTTTTACACAAAAAAAACACTAGAATGAATGTGCACACATGCACTTCTGGTCTCTGACAATAGAAACCCATCTCTCCTAGCTTTCAAACCCCTGTCTCAGTTCCCAATTCCGCCTCTCGATGACCAAGATACACTGAAAACAACAAATACCTTTTTGGCAAAACATCTGCATACAAGACTCAAAATCACTCTCCTTTCTTCATGAAAAAATTCTAAATTTATAACTCTTTAGCTTCATTCGAAGCCCTGATGGCTAATCTTGGCATGAGTGTGTTTCATTAAAGGTTTAGTGTCTTGTTCTTATTACTATAATACATCTTTGTATTAGGTTACATGGTGGTTATATTAAAAATAGCATAAACCTCAAAAAAACCCATAAACAATGTTTGGGCTATCTTCGAACCTGCTAACAGTTACGAAACTGTGTGGAGCGACTGACCTTGCCCATGCGAATAGGGCAGTCTTACCATCAACTGCCACCTAGCAGGTTAGTTTCCGATAGTTCTGAATGGTGGCGGTGATGGTGCATGTGACTACGCATACCTTCGACGGTTACGGATTCATATGGCGGTCTTCCTTACCCACACAGTTGCACTCTTCCAAACCATTCACATGATCGACAGTTACCACCTAACAGTTCCACTACAGTTAAGGCTGCGACTTCGTATACCGCCCCAACTTTGACTGCTCACATGGTGTGGTCCCGCTGCTATTAGTACCTCTAGTTAGGGCTGTGTAAACATTTGTATTATGTTTGTATTTGTGTTATTACATAGTGCAAAAGTGGGTTTTACATTTGGTTTAGTAATATGTAATAGGTTTATAAATTGGGTTTAGGACTTATATGCTAGGTTTTAGTGCTAGCATTTGGGTTTTTTAGGATTTAACCTTTAGATTTAGGTTTCTAAACCTTAGAACAAAACCCATTTCAAATAATTTGTCACATTATGACATTTAACCATCAAACCCATATCAATAATTTGGACCACATCCACCATGAATAAAACTGAAGACCATACTTGCGAGCTACTGAAGATGAAGATGATCTGAACTCTCTGGATAAACTGGACTGTCAAGATCCTCCTGGATCAAGAGGTGAGAGAGTGATACTCCTGAGTAAGATGTTTCCACTCCTTCCAAGCATGAGTGATATGATCCTAGAATTTCCTCCAGGATAAAATGCCCTTACAACTCAATCCTTTCACTTGAAGTGTGGCATATTTGCAACACCATCATTGCTAACTTTCAATTTTGGAGAATATCTTTGATTGCTAGATTTAAAATATTTTTAGAGAACTTGTATTAGGAAACATTCAAGCTCCTCTCTATTCACTATAGTCATTGCACAAAATAACTGAGAAGTTCACTGAGAAAATAGAGAAATAATCCATTGAGAAACATAACTTAGAAGCATTTATGGGTGCTAATGGAAGAGATGGAAGATAAGCTTCGAGTTGAGTTTATGTATGATATCTATTTCTCATATTGATTTCTTAATAGGTTGAAAGACCAGATGAAACATGCGAGAAGTTTATCTTTTGGAAAAAAAAATTCTGGTTTTGGGATTTCTTCTACTAGCTTTCTTCCTTGTTGGATTTGTAATCTACGATAACTATAAAGAAGTATGATAGTTTGTGTTTATTTCTTGGTACTTTTTACCAGTTACTACTATTAAGTGTTCCTAGAATGACGTACATCTAAGGATGGCTATTATATTTAGTTTTAGACCACTCTCAGAAATTAGTTTTTTTTTCAATCTTGGCTTGCTTAATTGTTTTAATGTTTCTTATCTAAGGATAATAAGAAATAAGCCTATGTGGGTGTTGGATTCACTAGTTAGACTGTTATGTAGTTGATAATTACCTCATTCCACATCTCCATCGTACCCAAACATATGGCTTCCTGTGTCATGTGATGGATAATTGGTATATCTCTTCAAATATCGTGGGACCTCCCAAGTGAAGGTGGTGAGAATATTACCTTTGAGCCATAAACTTCACCACCTTAACATCACAAAGCCAACTTGGCTCTCCTCTTCATCCTTCAAACTTGTTATATTTCACCAGTGGGGCAGATGAAACCTGGCTTCCCAATGACAAGTTTGATGCCTATATCCCTAAATTATAGGGTCAATGCTAGTTTGTACGTGGGTGTAGGGATCATGTCTCGATTACCCTATTTCCCCCACCACACACTAGTATAGACCCGTGGCACAACATTCCACACTACAATCCTCCATTTATTGACATAGCTAGAGAAATGAAGAGGTTGTATTTAATGTTTGGTAGATAGATACAAGATATCACTTGTGAAAAAAAAAGCGAGCAAGCATGGCAATATTATGTTGGTTTAGAGGAAGTTTAACTGACAAGCATGTTGTTTGATATGTAGTGCATTATTAGTGTATCTTTAATGTAAAAGTGAGCAGGAAGATAGGAAAAAATATGTGTAAAATCTTACAATGGTTCACTTTTCTTCTTTTGAACTTATCAATTTAACTAATTAGACTATGAATTTGGATCACGACAAACTGACTCTTTAAATAAGAGGTCCATTGTTGTTTTCTCTTGGATAGTTTCAACATCGATGAAGAATGTAACTAGGTGTAGTGCCTAGGATTGAAATTTTTAGTTGATTAACAACCTGGAAAAAGATGGTTCATTGTTTTTTTGTTTCTATTTCTAAGTCATGATTGTTCATCGTGAATAACATAATATATGACCACCAAAAAACATTCAATGTTGATGAGAATGTGCATTGGACTTTGATTCCAATGCTAGTGGTGAGCACTAGTATTGCAGCAATAATGCTGCAACTCCAGGGGCTTCCTACTCTACTTTTATCAACCCGTTAGTTCGTAACAAACTTGGAAGCGACGGTGTTGTATGCACAAGTACTAGCTCTTACTGCACGTTGTCTCTTGGTCAGCTGGCGCAACATCATTAAGATCTCAAGCCAACTTCTATGAGTTTCCAAAAGAAGATTTTAATTGTGATGAAAGAAAGCTAACTCTACAAAGACTATTCTATTTGCAAAAAGAGAAAGAAGACTAGAATGTAACACAAACCCTAGCAAACCCTAATTTTTCCAACTAACCCTACTTTTGCAGAAAAAGAGATGAAAACTGATGAAATCAGTGCTAATGACTACTGAAAAGGTAAATCACATATATTTAAGCTACTCCCAGAAGAAAATGAGAAAAGAACATCTTTTTGTGTCTTTATGTGTTTAATGTGAAATTGTTATGCATAAGATTTTGTTTGTTTGTGACGGTGGCAGAGGTTTGGTGGCGAAGGAAGGTAGATTTAGTTCTTGTAGAGGTGTAAGAAGGTGTGGAGGGGTCATAAGAAGCCTCTGGTAACCTTCTGAAGACTTCCCTTGCAATCAAACTTCGAAAAATCACCCACAGGTAATTCTACAGGAGGCTGCAGGGGATCTACAGGAGGGTGCCAAGAGCTATTTTTAGAGGTTTTAAGAGAGGAAAAATGGTGGAAAAGGGTATCTGAAGACTAGAAGGATGTGTTTAGGTGTCTGAGGCTTAACAAGGAGGATCAAGAAGGAAAATGATGGTTGGATTTGTTCAAATGACGAGAGGAAAGCTTATGGAAAAAGTGCAAAAATTAGGGCAGATTCGTGAAGGACTGTAAATGACTTGTGAAACCTGTGAGAAATCAGATAGTGTTGGCTACTTTATTGATGTATTGTGAGCTGAGGTGTGTTGTAAGAGATTTCCACATCTAACTACCGAAACTGAGCAGGAAAAGGACTAGCTGCATCAAGAAAAAAAAACCATATCTCTTGTTAACCTAATTTCTGACCTAGAAACATGAAGTGCTGAACAATACCCTATGAATAGAAAAGCTTGCAAAGAGACTTATTACAGAAACATGAAACAATATTGGAAAAATGAATCTGAAGTAACACTTTAACTTTTGAAATCAAATCATCACACTAGAAATTGCATGGAAGAAGCAAAATTGTGTTTCTGGTGGCAGCAGTAGTGCCTTGACCTCAAATCATGGTCCCAAGAAGGGAGAACGGAGATCAGGGCTTGTTGTTGGCCTTTCTGAATCTTAGCCTATTACTTTCTTAACCTACTTGAGCAACTAAAACAAAAGTAGCTATGCAAACCATCAAAAGCAACCTATTCTAAACAAGGTAAAATGAATCTATGTAACAGAAATTAACTCATGAATTGAAGAAAAAACATATAATTACAAAGCAAGAGGTGTTGGATGGATTGGGTTGGGAGCTAACCCAAGAGCTTCAGCCCTCTGAAAGAAATCAGTGCTGGCTCAGAAAATCTGTCATCTACATTATCAAAATAAAAGTCACATTACACAAACTGTTCACAAAAATAAGCTTGAAAATGAGCTGAACAAGAGTTGCACAAAAGTGTGAAAATTCTACTAATAACTTTCTAAACTACTAAGGCTCTAAGCCCCCCTATTTATACAAATGGAGTCCTCCAACATTCCTCCTAAAATCAAGGGGCTCAGCTTGTGGAACAAGAGATAGACAGTAGTTCTTCTTGACTTGCTCGGCTACCCCCTTGGATGCATCAATGTGGCTGCTTGTGCTCCGAGTTTCTAATGGAGGACTCGAGGTAGGGAGTCATAAATGAGGGGGAAACCCTCCTACAAATCCTCTCCCTTGTTTCCCTCGAATATTGGCTACCAAATGCTCATTAATCCTTTGAATTTGTCAAAAAATTAACCAAAAATCTGCATAAAGCACACATTAGACTTCATGGCATAAATATAATAAAAAACATGCAATAAACTAATGAGAGTGGTGGATTAAGCTGAGTTAGGAGGCCAAATGATCCCATATAATTACCCATTTCTAGTGCTCATCAGCCAGACAATAACTCAATGCATGCCTTGATTAAACTAAGATCTTGGCTAATGATGGTCAAGTTTTGTAATTGTTTTTACATTTTTTATTTTGAGTGAAGACTAATTATAATTAGTATTTGTAACAACATAAATTAGTACCTTTAACAAAGATTTCAATAATGAAGCATGACTGAATGCATCACTGTGATGGTAATGCCAGTATACTAGGATATAATCACATGGCACCTCAGATATTATTGAATTTATTTTGAATAAAACACATATGTTTGTTCAATTATGTTTCTTATGTTAAAATAAATATGATAACAACACCCCCTCAGACCAACTGGGTTATCAGGCCTTGAACTATAATATTTTAATAAGACTGGTTGATAAATTTACAAGTTGGTGTTTTGATCAGGATTTGAACAAACCAAATTGTATGAAGTTAACATTGCTAATAAATTTGTAATCCACAATTAAATTCATTTGGGAAAGTTTGATGATGGTAAATTTTTATTTTTATTTTTTTATTTTTTATTTTTTTACTTATTTTTTATTTTTTATTTTTTATTTTTTTTGTATATGTTAATTTTGGTCCTTATAAACTCTTTTGTAGTGGCACCCATATTCCAATATAAAAGGATATAGATATTTTGTTATGTTACAAGTCATACTAAGCAATAATTTTTCCCTTGGCAAAGTAGGAGAAAAAGAGGGATAAATATTGTGAGTGCATATTAGAAAAATGTTCAAGAAACCTTTGTCAAACTCCTGGCATCCATAAGAATATAAGCAAGAAGGTCAAAATTGCAGAATGTAAAGGTAGTAAGCATCAGAGTTGAGTTCTCCATCATTGGAGATGCCATCACTATTTAACTTTGTCTACCTTCAGTTCAACTCAGTGGTCCCGCATTGTTGATTTGTGAGTCAAAGGTTCCAACTAAAATTTGAGTCCATTTCTAATTGTTCTGGTGAATATAATATATGTTAACCTAGAACACTAATGTACAAAGTAGAAAATTTCTAGAGAGAATTACAACTAAAACCAATCTAAAAAAATGTATTCACAAGCTCGGTTGGTCTTTCTAATTTGTTGCAAAAACAGGCCATAGATGTCAAACAACTTTTCTATCATTCCTATATTTATTTTATGTTTGGTATTCCATTTGGTTAATCCCTCTGCTAATATTCAATGAAGGGATAAACATGTTGGTCGAATGAATTCGAAAGATGGCGGATTGTAATGGTGAAACCTTCATTTTGGTTTTATGCATTGTACAATACTATTTGGAGCAAAAGGGGATGTTTGCGGATGTGTTCCAAAAAGCCTTTTTAGCAATGGAAGTGGGGTTTTTCTCTCTTGTTAAAAAGTCATGGCCTAGAGATCCACAACTTGCAGTAGTTGGGTCTTGTTGTTTAATAGGGGTGCTTTGTGGTGGGATACTTTATGTTTCCAATCTAGGAGATTCCCATGGTGTTTTGGGACTACAAGAGATTTTTTATTGTTACAAAGGAATGTCCTACAAATCCACAACTTGCATCAGTTGGGTCTTGTTGTTTAATCGGGGTGCTTAGTAGTGGGATACTTTATGTTTCCAATCTGGGAGAGTCGCATGTTCTTTTGGGACTATAAGAGAAATTTATGCCATGCAGTTGTCAATGGAATATAATACAGGTATTGAGACTACGAGGCAAGAGCTACAATCTTTGCATCCAGATGACTCTCATATTGTAATTCCAAAGCATGTGGTTTGGTGTGAAGGGTATGATTGAGGTACATTTAATATCTACTTAATTTAATATGTTAATACTCGGAAATTATATGTTGTTGCTATCTGGTTGATACATACATTCAATGTAGATTTGGGTTGGATGTAAATTTTTTAATTCTTACTTATATATAATACTGCAACTTTCTTGAAGAGTTTTCATGTTATAGTGTGTTGCTTGTAAATGATTTCTCTAAATAAATCAATAGTGTAGAGGTTACCTTGATTATGTATTAAAAAAATTTAAACTATATGTCCAATTTATAAATCATCCTCAAATAAATGACATGTTATAGACAGTCGTATGTATTGTGAATTTTTTGTATATTTTTTGGCTAGAAAAGGAAATTTTCATGATTGATAAATCATAGTAAATCTAGATATCGGCACAGTGATGCATGTAGTGGATAATAGAACAAGATATAAACATGATAATTCACTCCTTTTTTCAAACAACTAGGAAATATAGATCTCATCCAACTTTTTCTTAGAGAATGGATTTGTTCAATGGGTTAGCCACTGTTGCCAATAATTTCCACTTTTGCCTCTTACAAATATTCAGGGAGGTTAGGGAGTTTCACGAATATAGACATCGCAAAGATAGGTGTATTTTTAAGGTCAAAGTATAGAAACCAAAGTTTTAAAAAGAGACAGGACCTATCACAAAACTAGGGGCCATCCTTCAAAGTTCAAGATATGTTCTATCAATCAGATTTTTGAATTATATCATGTAAAAACTTCTCGAACAAAAACTAACAATGACAACCTGGGTCCAATTTACTTGTATCGAAGACACTACATCTTCTTATGGCAATTTTCAATTAAATCTATCGATTAATAGGGGTCGTATGATTATAGATTTTACAAAAATCATGCCATTATGTGTTGATATTTTTTTTAAAAAATCAATGTCTATATATCCACATTCAAGCACTTCCATAACTCACATAATTCTTTGAAGGGTTCTAGCTCAATGGAAGAGCACCCGCCTTACTAAGTAGGGGGTCAGTGGTTCAATTACGCTGCGCCCTAACATGAATTTATCAATGATATTGTAATTTTTTTTAATTAAATATTTTTTATATTGATTTATTTCAATGGAGAGATATTTTTCTAGATTCATTATTTTATGTTGTCTCTAAAGAGACAAAAGTGATATTGTATTGTCTTTAAATATAGTTTTTTATTGTCCCTAGAGAGACAATAGCTAGGATTAAAGACATGTTGTCTCTATAAAGAAAATATGTCTTTAATCCTGACAATTGTCTCTCGATAGACAAAAATGAAATTATCTCATAAGAGACAATAATGCTTTTGTTATAGATCATTCTTATAGAGACAATTTCTTAAGACAATAATTTTAGATACTCTCTTAAACACAATATTTAAGAAAATACAAAAGTTTAAGAGAATCTACCCAAAAATTGTCTCATAAGAGACTGTAATGCTTTCATTATATATTATCTTTATAGAGACAATTGTTTAAGACAATAATTTGAGTCAGTCTCTTAAAGAAAATATATGTATTTTTTTTATGTCTCAAATTAAGACAATTTACCCAAAAATTGTCTCAAATATTGTCTTAAAACCCGCCTTTGTGTAATAGTGGGAGGAAAATGAGAAATCTGTAGGAGGATGAAATGATGAGGAAGGAAGGTCTAATAATGCTTCTAGTCATAAATGAACCAAGAGAAACAAGGTAAAACTTCAAGGCGAATTCAAAAAAATAAAACCTCCAACAATTGATAGAGAATCTGAGGAGGTAATTGAGGCTTGGTTGATCAACATGAAAAAGTATTTTGAGATATATGAATATCATAAAAATTTAAAAGCATGATTGGAAATTTATCAATTGCAAGGTAAAGCCACCCTCTGTTGGGAGGAAATCAAGACCATCTAGGAAATTGAAGAACAAGAAGTCACCTGGAATGATTTTCAGAAACATTTTAAAGACAAGTAATTGACTAAACAGTTTTATGATGAAATGGTAAAAGGGTTTCACAACTTGAGAGTAGGCCTGCTACCCATGGATGAGTTCATGTCCAAGTTTACATCATTATTACGATATGTTTCATCCATACGAGAGGATAAGGTTAAACTCTAGTGCTTTATCAATAGTCTACCTACATTTATGAAGGAGAAGTTGGGTCTTGACAATCCAAAAACCATGGATGAAGTCGTGCGGAAGGCCCATATCTATTATCAACAAATGAAGTAGAGAGGTGAAGGTGGTAAAAATAGATTGAATAAGGGAGTGAAGAGTTTTATGAGCCATAGGAATGCAAAAGCTCTTGGTGGTAAAAATATGTACCGGAGACACCCCAATAAGTTTCAAGTAAAGAATCAGTAGAAATATCGAGTACAAAGTGAGAATGGACAAACATAAGGAGTAAGTAAACCAGAAGTCAACCAAAAACAAAAACTTCCCTTTTAATGTTGGGTTTGTGGGGAGCGTCATTATTACAAGAACTACCCACATCGTGTATGAGGAGAAGAAGCCACCAACATACAAGAAGCCTCTATTGTTGGCGAAGTGGCAAGGAATATACCTATAACGAATGCAACCTTGGATGATAATCAAGCTGAGTATGAGCCAACAATGATAGAATGTGAAGGTAAAATTACTAATCATCTTGTCTCTATTTTAATTAATCCAGGTGTAATTTTGAGCTATGTCAGCATGAAAATTGTATACTTATACCATTTACCAATGATTGAATTCTAAAGCTCTCGATTAGTATAATTGGCCACTGGCACCAAGAGAGGCGTGATCGCCAAAACAAAAAATTGTTCCATATAAATTCTGGGTCAACAAATTCATCTTAACTGAAACATGTTTCACTTAGGATCCTATGATATGCTGATTGGAATAGACAGGTTAGAGAAGCATTGGTCCCTAGTGAATTGTCTGTTGAAGAATCCAAGGCAAATTAGTGCTGCGATGATTCTTCATTACTTGATAACAATTTGTGGAGTCTTTTTACCTTTCTTGTTAGCTTATGCTTCTTCTTCTTATTATTAGTGCATATGTGTGTAATTCATCAGACTACTACCAAAAAAAAATAACAAGAACACAAAGTTTGGCTCTCTTCCAAGGACAAAACCTCTCCAATCTTGAGAGGAAAACCCTTTGGAAGTTTTCTCTTATTGAAGCTTCTTATTTGAACAATTTCCAAACCCTAGACCCTTTACTGGGACATCTGGCACATGGAACTCTATCTTCCGGCACTTGTCTCCTTAGCCCTTCATCCTTCTTCTTCTACTTTTCTAAGTTAGGAAGCCATAGAATATTAGGGCTTCTTTACTTCTTTATAGATATAGTCTTCTTCACTTTCCTTTGGATACCTTGTAGACCTAGATACATGTCTGAATGAGGCTATTCATGATGCTGCCTTCAACTATTGTCAAATCCACAAGTGTTTTCTTGTTGCACATGTGGACATGAGCCCTAAAATAGTCCTCTTACCCTTGCTGACTTTTCCTTCCTTATTCACTGGAGAGAGAGGCCTTGTAGGCCTATTTTGCACCCAAAATAGTGATATATAATTATCTTTATTTTCCTACTACTATGGCCATAGGAAGGCCTTCCTAAACCTTGCATGTGTGGCTATAGCTGACCTAGAAACTATCATTTTACCCTCACTGTTCTATCTGCTTACCACATTGTCCTTCTAACCATTTTCCTTTGCTTGTCCTTGTCTTACTTTATCCTCTTCTTGCTTTCAGATTTCAAAGTGAATTTGTATGTTGTATGAGGAGTGGAAAAACTCTATAAGTAGAGATTTGTCCCTCCCCTTTAGGCTGACTTAACTGTCCTCTAGGCTGATGTGACAGTTACACTAAAATTAATCTTTTATCCATCATTTTTCTACTTGGATACTTCGTTGATGCTAGGAGATTATTTGACTTTGGTTGGAGGTGTTTCCATTACCTTGTACATTGACATACATGATGTAACATGCCCTCAAAGGGTCTTATCATAATTACATTTTGACGTTGACATTCTAGAAAGACTTTAAATACTACAAAAATAAAAATATCAAAATTACATTTATGAAGACCAAACCTAGTTACATTTCCTTCAAGATTGTAGGATAAAACAATTATTTTCTTTACTAAGGCATTAGACAAGAAATTCAAGGCATTAAGAAACTAATTAAACTGTGACCCATTACCGCTATCCAGCTAGGAAAATGTGTTCAGAAGGGCTATCAGATTTATGTTGTGCAAGTAGGTTATACAAACTCTAAGTAGAATGTAAACTCCTTGGAAAACATGCCAATCATTCGAGAGTTCATTGATGTTTTTCTAGAAGAGATACTAGGATTGTCGCTGAAGCGAGATCTTGATTTTACCATAGAACTACTTCCAGGAACAACCCTTGTATCAAGGACTCCCTATCTTATGAGTATACCTTAATTAATATAACTTAAGTTACAACTCTAGGAGCTCCTTGACAACGGCTACATTCGCCCAATAGTGTCACCTTGGGGAGCCTGTGTACTATTTTTAAGAAAAAAGGATGGTACTCTAGGATGACGTATTGACTATAGGTAGCTGAACAAAATGACAATTAAAAAAAATACCTTCTACCAAGGATTGATGACATGTTTGATCAGGTTAGAGGAGCCAACATGTTTTCAAAAATGAATTTAGGATTGGGATACCATCAAATACAAATTAAGGATGAAGGTATTTGCAAGATAGCCTTTAGAATTCACTATGGCCATTATGAGTTCTTGGTGTTGTCCTTTAGGTTTACCAATGCCCCTGCAACATTTGTGAGTTTGATGAATGGTATATTTCAACATTATTTAGACAAATTTGTGTTGATTTTATCGTCGATATCCTAATTTATTCCAAGAATTTAGAATAGCACGAAAAATATTTAAGGATAGTACTACAAACATTACAAGATACTAAATTATATGTTAAATACAGTAAATGTGATTTTTATAAGGATCAGATTCAGTGTTTGGGGCACATCATCTCTGCAGAAGGAATATTTGTCCCAAAAAGATCAAAACTATTATGGAGTTGTCTGTCCCTAAACATGTTGCAGAAATTTGGTCCTTTATAGGATTATATCAATACTACCTCCAATTTATGGAAGGGTTTCAAAATGTTCCTACCCTATAACCTCCTTTAAAAAGAAAGGAAAAGTTTTTAAGTGGACACCAGAATGTCAACAAATTTTTGAACATTTAAAACATTTTCTCACTATAGCACATGTCTCGATAGTGGAAGAATGAGAAAAAAAGTTTGTTTTTTGCACTGATGCTTGAAAGAAAGGTGTTGGAGTGGTACAAATGCAACAAGGTAGAATTATAGAATATGAGTCCTGCAAATTGAAATATCATGAACAATGATACTTTTCTTATGACTTGTAGTTGTCTGTGGTAGTCCATGCCTTAAAGGGGTGGCGACATTATTTATAGAGAAATAAATTTCTGCTAATGGCTAATCTCAACAACTTAACAATTTTTTTCAATCAACCCGATTTGAATGTTCGTCAAGTGAGGTGGATTAATTTTCTAAGTGAGTTTGAATTTGAAATTAGGCACCTCAAGGGGAAGGAGAATCAAGTTTTTGATGCACTTAGCAAACAATTACATTATGCGTACAAAATGCATTAAGTAAAGCAGAATCAAACTTTTCTTAAATGATTCAGGATGTGTCCCATAAAGATCCTAAATATAATTTTTTATGGCAGAAAGATAATTGTACACAGAACCTTGGGGAGAAATCTGATTATGTCTTAAAATGTGATAATTTATTAACCTTTAAAGGGCGGATATACGTACCCAATCACATCTCCTTAAGATAGTTCAAGTTAGATGAATTTCATAGAAATCCATATGCTGCCCACTCTAGATATCAAAAATTGTTTTCCACAATAAAGAAAGATTATTTCTGGCCAAGCATGAGAAGGGACATTACTGAGTATTTCGATAAATTCCTAGAGTGCTAACAAGTCAAATTATAACACCAACACCCTATTGGGTTTCTCCATCCACTACTTATTCCTTAGTGGAAAAGGGATACAAATACTTTATATTTTGTCATAGGTTTTCCTAAATCTAAAAAGTAGAATGACTTTATTGTGGTGATGGTGGACAATTGAAGTAAAACAAATGATTTTATACCAGTTAAATCCACCTACAAAATAATCGAGATTGCTGATATATTTATGAAGGAGATATTATGGTTACTTGGCATACCCAAGGTGGCGATTTCTGATAGAGATGTAAAATTTACGTTAACATTTTGGAAATCCCTCTTTATTGGGTTGGGCAGACAAGTTCAATTTAGCATTGCATACCATCCCTAGATTGATGGGTAAACTGAGTGAGTGAATCAAGTACTACAAGAAATGCTAAGAACATCTGTGATACAACAAATAACCAAGTGGGAGGAGTTTCTCCACTTAGTTGAATTCACATATAACGACAACTACCATGGATCATTGGGGATGAGTCCATTCAAGGTACTATATGGAAGGAAAACCAAAATTCCTCTTAACTCGAACAACCCTGAAGAAAAACTATTGTTGGGACCTGAGATGCTAGTTAACATGGAGCAAGCAGTAAAGAAGTTTCGCCATAATCTAAAAGCTACTAAGCATAGGAAAAACATTTATGTAGATAGGAACATAACCTACAAGGATTTCAATGTTTGAGATCATGTGTACTTACGAGTTAAGCATAGGAAAAGTACATTGCATAGAGCTAAGTTAGCCCCTCAATATTATGGACGCTTCCAAATTTTGGAAAGGATCAGACCTGTAGGATATAAACTGGCCTTACAGGGTCATATTCAGGTCCATAATGTATTTCATGTTTCTTTATTAAAAAAATTATGTGTATGATCCTAGGCATGTGATTGATTGGCATAATGCATAGGTAAAATTTCAACTTATGTTAATTTGCTGAATATATATACAAGTATCTATACAATTAGCATGAGCTAATGACAAGTTGTGGGCATGTGCACATCGATCCGGATGGAGAATTTCTTGTAGAGCCTACGTGCATTCTTGAGAAGAGATAAACAATGTTACAGATGATAGCTATCACCCAGGTTAAAGTACAATGGAAGCACTTTAGCCAGGATAAGTCTACCTGGGTGGAGGATGACTTTATGGCAATTAAGCCAAACACCAAGGACGATGTTTCGAACAAGGGAGGGGAGATGTAACACCTATGGGAATATTTGTTAGGTTACTATTTTTACTCTTAGTTATTTTATTTCTTGTTTTATAAACTTAATGATTCATGACTTAAAAGGCTTGGTCAAGTGTTGAGGGAAAAACAATTAATTAATGGAATACAATTCACTTCAAGAAAGATTTTCTTTTTCTCAAATAAAAAGAAAGAGCTAAAACCACGAGACATTTGGGACAAATATGAGGGATTTCTCTCTTTTCCCCTAGGGAATATAAGGAAAAAACACACTCAAAGGGGGATCATAAGAGGATAGAAAAGGGGGATTGGATGGAGAACCTTATACAACAATGGAAAGGAGGTAGCATGCTACTATACTAAGCTTCTCTTGAGCTGAGATCTGAACTAGTGGAACCCTTGGAAGAACCCTGGAAGGGTGAAATTCTAGACTGGACCTAGGTGGACTTAAGGTTCATAATTTCTTAACCTAAGGCTTAGTCCAATTACTGACTAGTTGAAAGAATATCGAGGGAGAGACTCGACATCATTACTAGTCTCACGGTTGGGTGGTGTGATATTTTTGGTAAATTTTCATAACAACAAAAGTTCTAACAGATAAGTACTCTCAAAACTTCTTATTTTTTTCTTGTCATTGAATGTTTGAACCTAGGTTGTCTGTGGGTTTGTATTCTGTACAATGATTGAATGGAAAACTTTGTTATTGATAGTTGAAGCTTTCTATGGTGTTTGGGAAGAAAATTGAACACCCTGTGCCTTAGGGTAGGTGTAATTTATAATAAAAACAAAAAAAATAATAAAAGTGAATTTGTAATTCAGTATGGACTACCAATTAATAAGGTGAGATTTTTTAAGGCTTGAGGGCTCAACTGCTAGAAAATAGCAGTACAAAAAACTTATTACGAGTATTTTGTAGAAGGTTCTTTTAGGAATTGGTTAATTTGGGGTGGAAGAGGGGAATTTTATGAGTTTAATCTAACAAAGGATTAAATCTTGCGGAGGAAGGAACCTATCGATGAGGAAAAACCTAGAACCCAACCGGCTATCATACAAAAGAAAAATAGGAAATTAAAACAAAGAGGAGGGAATATTGTTCATTACATAGAAGTAAAACCAATCTAGTCATATATACATTATTTTGCATGAAAATACATTTTATAATCAACACCATCTGGTCCAAAAAGAACACATTATAAATTTGTGAATATATTTAGTTACCCTAAATTTAACAGAAGGTGAAAGAGAATGAAAAATTGAAGATTTATATGAGAGTAAGGTTACCATTTCCTCTTCATAATCAGAAACTTACAACTCTAAATGTATTCATAAGCTATAGCATCGACAAAAGGAATCAAATGCCTAGAATTAAACTATTTATTCCTCAAAAATGCATGCAAGAATCAAAACAACCAGGTTAATGCCCACGACAATCCATCGAACAAATTCATTATGTGTTCAAAATAATACAATTACATTAAACAAAAAAGAAACCCATAAAACGCCCCCTCAAATTCACTGAGTGGAGTCGATGCTACACACCCATGAACCTATTGAGAACAATTATTGTCCTAACAGTTGCAGAGTCTAAACAAATATTGAAATATTATGACAGTGTAGGACGGCAGCCTATGTCGTGGCACTGAGCACCATGTTTTTTGTAAGAGAGAAAACCATGAATTCCTTAATGTTTGGTCTAAAATAGAACCTAGAAGAGGAAAAGACGAACCTATGATTCCTTTTCTCATGTCCATAACTTAACCTTCGGATAGAAAAAAAGGCATAATAAAACCCTGACCTTTCACATGCCTAGAAGACACGGTCAATTAAGAGATTCCCAAAAGTATCAACCATAATTTAATGAAGCAGGGGAAACATATTACCTATTTATTTATTGTCAAGCCATACTTTGTTTTTGAACATGCTGAGAGGAGTAAGCATTCAGGGTTTTCAATAAGTGGGATCCTCTTTCCAAAAGAAAAATAACAGTATAATTGGGTGAGGTAGCCATATGAAAATATTCAGAAGTAGTTACGGCATGATACCTTTAGACCCGAGACTTTCTTTTCAGCATTACAGAATGGAAGATGACTGAACTTGTGGGGTAGGGATACAGAGAACAGGTCAAGATTGTAGGAGGGACGACGAGAATGACAAAGGATTTGTATGTTTAATTGAATCAGAGCAAGTGTAACCACCTGGAGGAAAGAGGACACCCCATTCAACACTCTCACCACCATAGACCAGTTGTAGAGTGCTGAAAAGCCTAACTCGCAGAAGGGAAAATGACAAAATGGTCTCAGAACCGAGGAGGGAATTGGTTTCAAAACTAAACTCTGATTAATATTGACCGTCAGATGACCTCGAAAGGAGGTTACGATGGATTTGGCCCCACTTGTTGGGTCGGGTAGAAACTTTTGGAAGCGTGGTACATTTAAATTTAATAAGCCAACTTTCCATGTACTTAACATTGATAGGGGTAAACCTCAGCGACCTTAGTTCATAAATTTAAGTTGGTTTAAAAGAGTATAACCAAGAGTTGGATACTTTTCCTAAGGTTTAATTAAAATAAATATAGAAGGCCAAAAACATAACCAATCGAGGTATAAATCACATTAAACTTAGATACTGTCTTGATATTATATGAACATAAAAACATTTATGTGATTTCTGTGTGTAACAAAGTATCGGTAAATGATTTTTTTTTTTTTTTTTTTTTTTTAAATGTTGTTTTTTGAATGTATGAGAATTACAAGATCTCATGGTTTACATAATATTTCATAATACAACCGTTACTAATTGATCAAGTCCCATGAGCTCATGTAAATAATTTAAATTCATATAATTTTGAAAATTCTCACCACAAAATAAGAAAACAATAATGCTCAAATCGTAAATTAACAAATGATACTTCTTTCCAAATTTTAATCTAAGTTTTGGAACTCTCTTGAGTTTTTCTAGCATAACATATTTTTCTAGTGAACTATGAAAACATGCTTATCACAAAATAATGGAAGGTAAATGTGAATAATCTTTATTATTATAATTCTTTTCTATTCAAATAGTAAAAATTTACGAGTAAAGTGGTGAAAGTTGAATGTCAATAAAATTTATTATTATTGTTATTATTATTTCCTGAGATTGGTTGTCACTATTACAAGAGATACACCTACTTTATAAATGCCACAAATAAGCATTACAACAGCGCTCTGTAGACTTGAATCTAAATAGCTAAGAAAACAAAATTGTAGATAATAATTCCGATAAAGTCTATAAAAATTAATAATAATAATAATATAAAATATTTTTACTTAATTATATGTAAACATTTACTAATCAATATTTACAAATTAAATAATTCTAATTAGTAATTAACCCTACAAGCTCAACTCAATTGGTAATCTCCATATTATGAATTATTATTTAAACCATGAGATTCAAAGTTCAAAGCCTTGTGGGTCAAGCAAATGTACGTAAAAAATAATAATAAGTTATTCAGGTACAAATTTATGTAATTTGACCTTGCTTGATTTTTATTAGGTTTATTATCAAGACGCCGTGGAGAGATTTGGCCCATGATACAAGGTTTGGTTCGAGTGCTCCAAGTCTCAGGCATGAACCCGTTCATTGTTTTTTATTGGTGATTGGTTGTGTAGAAAATTCTTGTCTTTGAAGGGCTTTGCCATGTTGTTGTAAGTTTTGAGTTATGAATGGTTATGGGATTTTTCCCCCTCAAGCTATCATTTTCTTAGTTTGATTCATGTTGGAGGTAAGGAGTGCAATTGATATTTTTTTCACAAGAGGTCTATTATAAGCTCGAAACAAATCTAGGTGATCTTCAAGGTTTTTGTGGAAGGACATGTCTACCATTTTTTATTTCGAGCTTTCAGTTGGATGTTTTAGGGCCGACTCCATCTCTTTCAATTTTCAAACTCGTATCTGAAAATATATGAGCTTTTCTATTTCTTACATTGTCACCTCCTTAGTATATACAGATGCACTTTGAAACAACAAGATTTATATAATATACCTCCAAGTCCCTTTTCCATGGGAAGGATGGATAACCTAGAATGCGCGAAGTCCATGCAAGGGTAAAGAATCTCTTCACATTACTACAAGATAGGTTTTTCATTTGAAGATTAAATGGGTTCTAGTAAAATTTAGAAGCATTGCATCAATGGATCTTGTTAATCTCAACAAAAAATTGTGTTTTTTTATTTCTATTCCAAAGGATTTTTCATTGTACAGTTTGATTCCGAGGAAGATTATTACAAATGTGTGGTGGACGAGCCCTAGTATTTGGGAAGAGAGGGGTCTTCCTCACTCCCTAGCTTTTGAAGTTTGATCACTCTAATATGGTTGTAAAAAAAATGCTAGTTTGAGCTAGGTTGCCACATCTCGCCCTTCCTTTTTGGCATGAAAATTTCATTGAGTACATTGGGAATACTCTTGGAAAGTTCATAAAGACGGATAATGAATGCACTATTTACGTTTGATTGTGTGTGTGGAAATAGAAATGAGTAAATGTGTACCAGATCATATTTTGTTGAATCATGGTTCTTTATAATAGATTCAAACTTTAGATTATGAAAACACGGTCTTCAAATGAAATTCATGTTTTCAAATAGGGCATTTGAACGATTCATGCCAATAGGACAAAGACTTCCAAAAAGAAAAAGATGCATATTTGTAAATACAAATGCTAGGTAGCCATATGAACCCATTTTATCGGAGACCGAGGAAGAGGATATCAAGCAAGACCCCATCTCTAAATATTGCATGAACATCGAGAATCGAGTTTCAAATTCACAACATATTCATAAATTGCAAAATACATAAAATACTCATGATCGTGGTGCAGAAGGAATGCTAACAATTAAAAATCATGGGATATCAGGAACAAAAGCGCACGTGCATTAAACTTTTTTTATTCTAGTAAAAGACAACCCCTTGTGGTGACTGTGATAGAGTTAGCAATAATACAAGTAATACATCATTAGCGGTTTGGCAAAAGGTGCGAAAGAAAGAAGAAAAATAAAAATAAAAACTTAAGTGACTTTCATAACAATTGTATTTTATGTTTTTGGACTGAAATGTAATTGTTTCTGACAAAACTATGGTCTTATTGTTCTCTAAAGTTTAAAAATGTACAAAATATAATTTTATTCCTCACTCAATAAAATTACAATTTTTTTTTCCATGCAAAAAACCATTTAATGCTATTTTACACCTCAATCTTATTTGAAAAATTAAGATAGGTTTCAATTCAATTTAAAATCATTTTAAAATCATTTATCACATTTCGGAAACAAAAAACATCTATCTACAGACTAATGTCTTCAATAGCCCTATCAGGCAGAGCCTTCATAGTAAATTTTAAAAACGTTGATGTACCGTAATGATAATGAAGTTGACTAAGCAAAATGTACTAAGGAAAAGGAAAAAAAACTTAAATAACTTTGATAACACTTAATTTCTAAGTGGTTGTATTTTATGTTTTTGGATTGAACAATGATTTTTTCTTACAAAGTTGTCGCCTTATTGTTCTCTAATAATTTAATGATGTACAAAATATAATTTTATTCTACTCAATACAATTACAATCTTTTTTTCAAGAAAAAAACCATTTAATTCTATTTCACACCTCAATTTTATGTACAAAACTAAAATATGTTTCAATTCAATTTAAATATTTATCACATTTCTAAAGCAAAAATATATATTTACAAACTCATGTCTTTAATAACCCTATGGGAGAGCCGTATGAACAAACTAATTTCTTCAATAACCCTGTAAAAGAACCCTATGAATAAATTTTAGAAAGTTATATACCTAAGATAATGAAGTCGACAAAACAAAATGTACCAACCAACAAATATATCTCGACATTCCTATTTGCAAAATAAAAATATGCTACAATTTAATTTTAAATAATTCATCACATTTCCCAAACAAAAAATTCTATCCAAACTAATGTATTCAATTATATTTGACACCTCCATCCTAATTGCAAAATAAAAATGTGCTACAATTCAATTTGAAATCATTCATCACCACTCATCACATTTCCTATTTGAAAAAGGATGATGTACCATAAAGATAATGAAGCTGTCGAAGCGAAAGATACTTGCCAACTAATCTGAAAACGTTTAAATACTTATGAAGTGTATGGACTCACGCAGTATCAGCGCCAAAGGTCTGTAAAGCCGCTTAGCTATTTCTTTCGAGTTAACTTTTATTTAATGGCATCTCTGCAATTCAAGGTCACCCGAAATGCGGTCGTCCTCGTCGCTCCATTTGTTCCTACCTCGAAAGAGTTTCTATACCTTTCCGATATCGATGATCAAGGAACTCTGAGATTTTGCATTCCTGTCTTTCAGTTTCAACCCATTGATCATGGGTGAGTCAACGTTCAAAATTGAACCCTTCTTAGCCTTTCTTTTGGCTCCTAACCCTTTTTAGAAGGGTAAAAACAAATTACACTTCGGAAAAAATTTAAAATATCAAAATTACTCATTAATTACAAACTTTAGATTATTTTTTTATATTTCAAAAGAAGGGAAATATTTTTAATACCCTGTCAATACTTTTTTAAGTTTACGATAATTTCGAGTTTGTACTAGTGCATAAATCACTCTGACTAGTGATAGTTTCATAGAAGAGACCAATTAAAGTCCAAATGACCTCGTACAATTTATAGTTATGTGTTGATTTGTGGACGTTTTCCTGAGGCCCCCAACTTACCCACTTACCCCAACATGATGCAACTTGCAACAATAAGACATGCAACAATCATGATACTATTAAACCTAGCACATGGCAGCAAATGACATTGAATAACCATTCAACAACTATTCACGTGCTCTCGCTCCTCTTGATTATCCTTGAGTGCTCTTTTCCTACATCAATTTTTTACATTTTCATTTGAATTGTAACCCATCATCCATAGAAGGAAAGTTATCGTTAGACACTAGACTATATGGTATTTTTCGTTATCCTCCTCATATCTTCATTAACATTTGGTTTTTCATTCTATGGATTCATTAATGCAATTCTCCTTGAAGTAATGGCAGCGTTCATGGTCACTCAATGTATCCTGGGCACCATAGAATCCACACCCTAGGAAATCAACATTGTGGCTAGATACCATGAATGCAACTGCTTGCCATCCTTCCATTGCAAGCATGAGTGGCCGAGTTGTTTTCTACATTGCTAATGGTGAAAATTTTTATTGTCATAATTATATGAATCTACCAATTATGAAAATAATATCTATATTATATCGAGGGTATTGGACTCCACAACTCTAATGCTCTCATTCATACTCTTGCTTGTTTTTCTTCGTTTCTTAAATCCATACAAATTTCTTGTCCAAGTACCATTTTTCATGAAGTGTTTGTTCTCTATCATAAATCTACAAGTTTCCTTGAATGTTACTAAACATAATTCAACAAATCAATGAATAACCTATCAAGAAATATATAGTCAAATCTTATGGCATCTTGCTAAGGTTAAATTTTTTGTATCTCAAGCTTGCTAAGTGATTTTTATTTTATGTATTTAGTTATTCTATTGTTTATTTTTATTTAATAGTGTAAATCTTAAAAATGTCTCCTATTGGTCATCTGAAGAAGGATAAAATAAAATTATCAATTGTTGAATCATTTGCTCTTACACAACATTCTAATCAACCATGTAATATTCAAAATGAAGTTGATGCTCATCTACGTGAATATGATGAATCAAATAGTGTAGAGCTTGTTGAAATAGGAAGCCCGTCAAAGAAACACAAAATAATATTCAAATCTAAATGGTATACAAGGTTTCCATGGGCTTATGTTTTAAAACATTTAATGGTAATGAAAGGATAAAATGTTCTTGACGTTTTAAATTTAAAAGTGAGACTCCATTTTGAAAAGAGGGAACTACCACTCTTCAAGTTAGTGGTATAAGCGGCCATGCAAAATCAAAAGCTCAATTTTTGTTTTACAACTTTTGGAAGGAAAAAGTGATTGAAGCAATAATCCAATCACTAAACATGTAGAACTAATGGTAAATGTTGGGAAATGAGAAAATTATATCAATGATTGAAAACATGTATTTTGTTGCTCTACATGATTTATCTTTAGAAATGTATAAGCCAATATGTGACTTGAATTGATATAAATGCACTCCACGCGTGCTTCTAACAGATGAATTTTCTACGTACACAAATACCACACCAAGAAAATATTTTCCTCAAGTTGCTAAAGAGGTGTATTGGAACAATCTAAAAGAGAAGATTTTACATAGGTCATTTTACTCAATTTCAATTGATGAAAGCACTGATAAAATTATGGAACACCAACTAATTGTTTATATTACATAATTTACGAATGGAGGAAGAGGTCAATGTTTAACAAAGTTTATATGTTTACTTCAAATAAAGGATGGAATAGCTCAATGTATGTATGATCTAGTGAGAACTCTTTTAGCATAAATGGATTTATATTTGATGAATTTTGTTGGTTTTGGTTCAAATGGTGCATCTTCCATGAGGGGTATTCATGAAGTTTTATCTCCTAAGCTAAGTATGCTCCTCATTTATTAGTTATACATTGCAAGCTCACAGGGAAGCATTAACAATCAATGAGGCTTCATCTCATTGTCTAGAGTTGCAATATATTAACAAATTTGAAACAAAGTTTATTCATGGCTTGGAAAATCGACTAAAACACATGGAAAATTGAGAGAGCTAATGTATACATTTCAAATCACTAAGTTATGGGTCTTACAAATTCATCAAATTAGGCGGCTCTCTAGAGGAAAGGTCATGGAAAGGCTTGTCAAACTCATGCATTATTTGTTAGGATTGGGAGTTAGGAGAGAAAAAAATGTATGCGTTGGCAACAATATTTCAATTGCAAATTTGCATTCATATACTTGCAAACATGCCCGTTGAATTAAATAAGTTGAATCAAAAGTTCAAAGAGGATCATGTTGATATTACATATATTGACACTACTTTATATGTTTCTATTAGCATGCTTTGTAGACGATTTTTGGAAAGTATTTTTGGTGTAGATGCAGTGCATATGTCTTCTTTTTTCGTTAAAGTATAAAGAGGAACCCTTGAATTTACAAATAGGATAGGTATGGTACATTTACATTGATTGAGGTTCTAAAGTTTTCCAAATATAAAAATATTCGGGGCCACTATATCATTGTATTCTTTTGGGAAAATGTTTTATTGCAAAGATGATTAAATCATTAGATAGGAGATTCATAGATTTACATGTATTTAATGTGGCTAATTTTTTCACTACTCAACATTATTATGAATAAGTGAATGATATAGACTGTGAAAGAAAAAGATAGTTGAAATGTTTACGTGAAAAAAATTAGCATTGGGGAATCACCTATTGTGGATATTGCTAGATGTTTGGGTGAAATGAATGAATTTATTTGTGCTATGTGTAAATCATACCCTAAAAAGCATATGTATGGCATGAGACCTATGTGGAGATGAACATGAATGTTTTGAAGACTTTCCATATTTGATGCAATTGTGGCAAGTTGTTCTTGTTATCCCAAGAACCACATCAGTGTGTGAAAGAGGCTTCTGAAAATTTAAGAAGATAAAAAATGATGATAGATAAAGATTATCATTAGAGACACTAGATATGTTAATGTTTCTATCTCTAAGTGCACATCATGTTGTAAATGAGGTAGTTTGGAATGCTAGTTATGATTTATGGAAATAAATGAATATTAGAAATCCATTTCCATTGGGAAAATATCTCTATATTTTCAATTATGTAAGTCCAAATACTTTTGAAGATCATTGAATGAATAGAAGAAGCATATGTTTACCTTTTTTAATGGAATTTGAGATATTTTTTTTGTTTATTTACCAGTCATATTGAGATTTTATAGTTTTTTATTGAAGCTACTCTTTAAATTTTAAAGATTTTAAAGATTTAGAATGACACTATTTCATTATGGAATTTTTTTGAGGGGTTTATTTAATATATACTTTTCAGTAGAAGTGATTTTTTTTTATAACCTTTCATTCTTTAAAGGTTAGAAGAATATATGCCTTTCCAAATGAAATTAAAAGCAGACCTTCAAATTTGATCACTGGTGAGGATCCCACCATAGTTATCAGAGAAGGGTTGGCCAATGTTTTAGTGTTCTACTACAATTTAGCCGGAAGAGTGAAAAATGCCCCCACTGGTAAGCTTGTGGTAGAGTGCACGGGAGAAGGTGTGCTATTTGTGGAAGTCGATGCGAACGTTTCTTTGGAGGAAATCAGAGACGTCCAACTGCAATTTCCATCCTGGCAAGAACGGCTGCATGATATGCCTGGCTCAGAAACTATGACCATTTCTCATATTGTTTTCATTCACGTTAATTCATTAATTCTTTGAGTCAATTTTCTTTGACAAATATAATTGGTATTCGCCTGCATTCGTTACCTTGCGTGGTGGCTTTGACTGCTATTTATTGCAGCCGAAAATATGTTTTCAAACTGTACTGCTTATCATAATGTTTCAGGTAACCCGCCTGAGATGCGGAGGGTTCATACTAGCCACAACTTTGAATCATACCGTTAGTGACGTAGGGGACCTCGTTCAGTTCATCAACGCTCTTGTGGAAATGGTAAAGGGAGCTACGAGGCCTTCGGTTCTTCCGGTTTGGAAAAGGGAAAGCCTCTAACTCCGGACAGATCCCACTATTAAATTCCCGCTCTATGAATACGATCAAATAGAAGACAAATATGTGTAGACAGTGCCCGTTAACGAGCTGATCTAGAATTCATTCTTCTCCAGACACAATCAGATCGAGTCGCTCAAGACAGAAGTAGTAGGGCAAAGCGAGTGCCAAAGCTTTCAAGTTCTATGGGCATTTTTGTGACTTCTGAGAACGAAGGCTGTCCATATGCCCAGGAAGCAAGAAGTTCAATTCATATTCATAGGGAGCAAGAAGTTCAATTCATATTCATAGTGAATGCCATGACGAAAACTAACCCGTGGCTTTCTAAAGGGTTTTATGAGAATATGATTACAACATCCATACTTGTCAGAAGTATTTTTGCAAGTTGTGTCTCTGTTTGAAGATGGAAGGACTTAAACCAGAACAGAAGTACAGAAGTCTCTGTTTGAAGATGGAATAACTGAAGCCAGAACATTAATACAAAAGTACAGAAGTCTCTGCTTGAAGATGGAAGGACAGAAGCTAGAACAGAAGTATAGAAGTACTGCGTGAACCATTCCGAAATGCAACAAAGAGTTTAAGGCATTTAATGTATTTTGGTAAATAGATATGGGAAAGAATTTACTAGGCAAATATTGCTCGCACTCCACAAACACCTAGGCGAAATCTCAACACTCAACAACAACATCATCTCAACACTCAACAACAACATCTTAATAATTATTTGCTCTATCATGCATTAATGTAAAAATTATATGTTGAGATAAATATGTATGTAAAAGTTATTTTGCAAAATGAATGAGTAAGAGAAAGAAAGCGATAAAATGGTGGAGCAAATTTTGGTGGGCACCTAAAAACAAAAATTACTACGTCAGTGTGTTATTCCACGTGAAGTGAAAATCTCTCAAAACCTTGTTTTTACTGGGTGAATGAGCTGCAGTGTCATATGAATGTATTTTTCATGAATTAGAAGTTAATCCTAAGTTTTATTATTGCTCCAAACTTACTGTAGAGCCTCTAACTTACACCTCACCATCCACTATTACCTACTGTTTTTCATCACTCACCTCTCTCTTTTGCCTCATTTTCAATGTAAAACCACCCAGATCATTACATTAGATGTCATTAAGCATGATCAAGTGAGCTTTGCTAATGTGTGACTGTTTTGTTTAGATTTTGACATATTTACAGGCATTCCGCAGCCCTCTGCCGATTTCGCAGCCATCTGGTGATTCCGCAGCCATCTGGTGATTCCGCAGCCTTTTTGTTAATCTCAAGGTTCCACATGTCATTTTGCCAAATGAGCCACATGGGCACTTAGGAATCAAGGTGTTCGAGGTTCCTGTGCTATTGGTTCAGCCATCCACGTCATCTGCACCTCCGGTCAACAAGGGTCAAGTTACGGTCAACAAAGGCAGCTTAACGGTGATGCGTAAGCTGTTGGGTCACGTCAGTCAAAACGGTGACTTGTCAGTGTTACGGAGGTTGTGGGAGACACAATCCAACTCTGGATTCAATGCCCATAATGACCAGAACCTCCAGCTATCCACGCAGGCTTATGACGTGTTAATTAAACCTTAATTACGCATGACAGTCAGTTATTTTTCAGTTTTAGCTGTACGCGTTAGGCTATCCTTCAGATGCCTATAAAAACTTGCGTCTGCGTACGCTTAGATAACTTTATTATTGCTGTGTTTTTATGAACCTGTTATAATTTTAGTGCATTTCAAGACTCTGTTTTAATAGTGCTGTTCTAGCACTCTTGACTGTGATTTTCTGCACATGGAGTAATAGAAGCAGTGCTGTTTTGAAGCTTTCAATACCTTGAGTCTTCTTGGGTTATATGAATGGAGGGCCCCTGTTCATGTTAGCCTTGTACAGTATTTTATGTTCAGCATTTCCTTATTTTCATTCAGCATTGCCTTTTCTTGATACATGTACAGCGTAATTCACTTTCATGTTATTTCATTTCCAGCCTTTATTTTAAGCTGATCAGCATTGTTCTTTTGCAGGTTTTTAACCCGGGATTGCTTGTGTTTATGTATTTGCTTTATGTCTAGTGGTAGTTTCAGTTGACAGATTCATAGTTGCTGCCTTTACTTTATTTTCATAGCTGATTTTTAGTTTTATTTCTCAAATCTGTCTGCTAACATATGAATGATCTCTTTATTATAAATTGTCTATCTTTTAGAGATCAGAATACTGATAACTTGCAGTTGACTTTGGGTACTTTTTAGACTAATCTTTAAACTACTTTCTAATCGTGTCTTACACAGTACTATGTGTTAGAGGTAGAGAGTTAGAAAGAGCAAAACATTATAACTAGTCTTTAAAGTAGATTTTTTTCATTTTTATCATTTCTTAGACTTATCTTTAGCTACTTCCTAATCGTTTCTTACACAGTACTATGTGTTAGAGGCAGAGAGTTAGGAAGAGATAAACATTATCATTGGTTTTTTAAGTGATTTTCTTACCTTTTATTTGCAGCAGCATGAATGGTGTCTAATTCCATTAGAAAGTGGTTCTTTGCTTTCAGTTCATTTTAATTCATTTATTTCCTTCAAGTTTTTCAGCAAGTAGTTAGAAACCACTAATCACACACTTTCACTCATTTAGAATTCACCTTACACACACCATCACTCATCTGTTTATAAATACAACACTCCATCTTAGGAAGATAAATTAACCACAAACAACACCCCAAACAACAAAAAGCTTTAAGAGGTTGCTTAAGTACATATAGTACACCTTCACTTCATCAGCTTACGAGCCCCGGGTTGAAAATTAATGACATCAATTTAGGAACACTAAATTGACTAAACATTTTGGCGCCGTTGCCGGGGAAGTGAAATTAAGTAGCCATATTCTTAAAAAAAAAAAACATAAAATTTCAAGGAAAGAAGTTGATAACCTATCAAAGTATGGTCTCCTCTTGCACTGCAAGGTGATCTAGAGGATCATAAAAGAGAAAGTTATTGATTTGGTAGTTTCTTGAGTATGCTCTCTTCTTGCACCTAGAGTGAACTGGAAGATCAAAAAAAGAACTATTAACTTGACTTGAAGAAAAATAATAAAAAATGACATGCATAGAGCTAGAGATTCTAGAGGAAGGTT
>APFE030333506.1:112486-149933 GCA_000404065.3 Pinus taeda
TGAAAATAGATTCTCACATATTTATATTAAAAATTCGTTTTAAGTAATAATATTTAATTTAAAAATAAATATTCAAATATTTATATCAAAACGTTTTTGCTTTATTGTTATTATTTTTTTAAATATCATGCATCAATTTTATATTGGGTTATAAAAATGTTGCAAATAATAAAAATTTAGTGGGCAAGTTTTTATAATAAGCTATCATATTGGATGAATTTTGTTTTGATATTTTTTTTGTGTATAAAGATTGAAAGTCCAATGTTTTAAATAGACATTCTAGTTAGTATCACATTATTATAGAGTATTGAATCTTAATGTCTTAAAAAACATAATGTTTGAAAAATATGCAAAAAGGGTGAAAATATAAGTGTGGGAGAAGATTATATTTGAGAGTACTATATTTCGGAGAGAGAAGGGAAAGAAAACCAAGAAAATATAGAAATATTAATTATTACTATTTAATACTAAGCACGAGAGGAAGTTAAATCATGAAAAAAATATGAAATGTTAATTATTAATCAATGAAAGAATATAAGGTAAAAAATGATTGGATAACAACTCATGTGAAGAAGGAGCAAAAGAAGGATTATGAATTTGCAAGAGAGATATGAAGATAGGGCAAGAGGAATAAGAAAAGTTAGTAAAACCCAAATATATCTTGGGAGGGATGCATGGTAAGAATATGTGGCAACAAAGCTGAACAAAAATCAAGGAGGAGATAAAAGGATTTACATACTGAATAAGGGGATATTTTCCCTGATAATGTTATGGGATTTTTTCAATTTTGAATGTTTCTCAAATGATTCAAGATGTATAGAATAGGATTTAGACAATTTTTTTGTTTCAATCAAATAAAATTAGGTGCTTGGATTTAAAGGAGTTCTCAATTATCTTTGATTTGGAGATGTAGTTGTGGGTCATATTAATTATATGTTCCTTAATATGAGACCAGAAATTGGATAAAATTTATCCTTAGTACTTGTAAATCATTATTGCATAGTATTAAAAAGATTAAATTGAGTTTTAATATTCTTTTTAGCCCAAAAATTTGAGATATGGTTGATGGTACCTTTGATATACCCTACAAAGATAAGAGCTTGAGGTAAGGAGGAAAGATGATGTTTAGAATTTCAACGAAATATTGCTTCATGTTATATTTTAAGCATAAGCACAAGATATCTGTGTGAAATGGTACTAAAATAGCTACAACATAATAAGAGAGAAGACAAAATAAAATTACTAAGAATTTGACTAAGTAACTAAGAGAGAATTTGAAATACCCATGAAATATTGATCTGATATAATTATTAAAATTAATAGAATAGACAACCTATCCAAGAGATAAAAGCAATTTGAAGTAGGTTGGATTTCTCTTGTGCATGCACTTAGTTAACTAGTTTGCATTCCTAGAATAGTTGATTAGTAAAAAATTCAATGGATTAACCTAAATTATAAAATATCTAATGATAAGGCCAACAAAAAGTGGAATTTAAATTCAATTAAAATTTATGTAATAACCTTTATATAAAATAACTACACATGCGGAATTGAAAAATAACACCGAAAATAAAGAGATAGAGTAGGTAGATGAGTGGACAAGGTGGTTAGGTAAGTTATATCCAAAAATAAGAAACAAAATGTACTGGACATCAATGATAAGGCAGTGTATATATGGAATAGTTATATCCAAAAATAAGAAACAAATTGTATTGGACCTCAATGATAAGGCAATGTATATATGGAATGGAAATATCCATGTTATATCGTATTCAGTGCCACATCACTAGCACATGTCATCCTACATTTCAGCCTCTACTAAAATTATATCTACTAAAAATAAAAATGTCAAAAACATTTTAAGCTTCCAATTGGTAAGGAAGATATAGTAGTGAAAGAAACTGGTCATATGTTCCCCTAATTATGAGTGGAAGAGGGTCAAATCATTGCCTAAATCAGGTATTGATGAACTCTTTAATGCAATATACCCAACAATTTCTTACCCAACAATTTCTTGATCTATGAAATGGAGTACCCATTGGTTTTTTATCCTTTGTTAAATGACATTTTTTCTTTGGTTAAGAATTGAGGATAATAGATTCGAATAGCTATAGTGAAGAGAAGAGAGTGTTAAGAGCCAAATATTTTTTGAACTGTATGAAAATAGGAACGAACATGGAGGTATTAGTCAATGTGGGTATTTTCTAGTAGATTTCATGGGGCAAAAAAGAAGAGATACAAGAACATCAATGAAGGTAAGAGACAAATCTTTTTTAGTTTTACTATAAATTGAGTATGAAAGGAGAGGATATTGAAGTGGTTGAAGATTGAGATGGAGGAATATTCATGAGCCCAAACTATGAAGGTATCCTTAATAAATGAGTATCAACTTTTTAGTTTGAGATACCAAGAGTTAAGGCTCATAGTTTTAATCTATGAAAATTACTAAAATGTCCACTCCAAATGTTAAACATCTCCTAATAAATATAATATTTTCTTATTATTTAATATAAAAAAATAATAATAAAAATGATCAACATTTATAATTTAAAGTAGATAAAAAATTAATACATTATTCTAATTATATTAGAAAACATATTAATTATACAATAGAAACATATTATTAATACATTGATTTTAAAAAATCTACTTAACTATTTATATTTATATTTTAATTATGAGATTTATATTCTTTTACAATAATATTGATAAAATATGCATTATTCTAGCATTCAATATGATATGTATGCATTTATTCTAGCATTCAATATATAAGAATAATGATTCAAAATATTATCTCACTTCGAATAAACAAATTTAAAACAATGGGTTGGACATTTGATAAATACAATACCAAAATATTTCCATTTAGGAGGATAGTTGCAAAGATAAAATAAAACCGAATTCAATGTAATCTTGTAATGAAATTAATCGAGTTGTTTTTAGAGTGATTTTTTGGAAGTTTTTCTCGTGGGTTTTGCTATCTAATTTCTCTAAAATCCAATAGGAATTTATTGAAATCACAAGCTTGATGGGTAACCCATGCACAATCCAAATGCCCTAAGTTTTTCAGGGTGTTGAATCCATATATATACACTCAAAAAACCAGTTTAAATATGAAGACTTCACCTCATTTTTTGGTAAGATTCTAGCACTACTCGAAAGTCCAAAAAATCTTAATAAAAACAACTTGAAATTATTTTATAATACTTTTAGTACTTAATAATTCATAAAATATTATTTAATAATTTATATATAAAATAGAAATAATTTATTAATAATGGTTTTAGATAATATGTGTTTAGTAAGTAATTTCGTAATATTATAAATATTAGGGAATATAAATAAAACTATAATTGTTTTTGTATAATTAGAATTAGAATTTTGTGTTTATATAAGTTTATATTTATATTGTATTAAATATACGAGATGGTATATAGTTATATATAATAATAAAAAAATTAAGATTATTTTATATATATACAAGGTATAAAATTGGTTTACTAAACAATAAAATTTACATGTCATATTTTAATTGATTGATAATCTAATCTCATAACCATATAATGAAAATCCATTTAAGTCTAAGGAATAATGATGATGATGTCGGTAGAATCCACCTGGCCAATCGCTGAAAATCCATTTAATTCTTAAGAATGATGATGATGATGTCGATATCATCCACTTGGCCAATCGCAAATATTTATTGGTGCCCCAAATTGATTTTACTTGTCATCTTAATAAAATCCCCATATCATGAGTATGGATCGGTTCCCAGCTTTCCACAACGATCTTAAGCGCTTTGCTTAACTCCCAAGGAAATCACATTCAAACAACAAATAATCTCGTGCATTCTCTAAATTCATAGCCCTTAGCACAAGTTTTTGCCCAAATCTAAATTATATGATCGCCAAACAACAAACAATCTCTCGCATTCTCCAAATTCATAGCCCTTAGCACAAGGTTTTGCCCAAATCTAAATTATATGATCGTCGTTCGGAAGCAGGTACTTAAACCAAAGGTGCCTAAACTATTCGGCGCCTATGGCTTGCTTAACCTCATGGCGGTGAACTGAACTATTGGTGATCCCATCCATTTACATGAAAATTTCCCATCATCGGGTTTGTTAATCGATGGGACTCCCCGCTACTTGTTGGTGCTTTCCTAGCTTTGGCACTTTCCCGGTAGTGTTATGGAAGTATGAAAGAACTTCAATGGTTGTAAAAAGGTTGATTCGTTGGGTTTGTTGGGTGACAAAACTGCATAGTACTGTCAATATTTTGTAAACCTTATACTCTCCTCATTAGGCAGTGGCAACAAATAGACTTTTTGTAACATCCATACTAGATTAAGCATGAATCATTCTCACTCTTTTGTAAAATTCTTGGTTTGTTTTACATCTTCCTATGAGTAAAGATTACATCTTAATGGTTTTCCAAATTTTACATCTTGTTACTCAAATCAGGTCTCATGGGGAGACACTTGAGGAAAGGAGAATAGTTAAGATTTTTTTGAGAAGTTTGCCAGCAAGGTTTGATGCCATTGTTGTGGCCATAGAAGAGACAAAGGATCTCTCATAGTTATTAGTGGATGAGCTTCATGCATCACTAATTTCTCATGAACATAGACTGAATAGAGCAACAAGCTCCACGTTGGAGCATGTTTTCAAGACACAAGTTTCATTTGGATAAGGTCGAGGCAGAGGAAGATCATATGCTCGAGGAAGAGGAAGAAGCCCACACAGAGGTGGAAGAAGCAGCCCTTCAAGCTCAAGTGGAAGAGGCAACAATCAAAATCCAAGTCAAGGCCCAAACCAAAATCAAGCACAAGGTCAATTGTATGATAAATCTTAAGTTCAATGTCATTATTATACAGAGTATGGTCATTATGCAAATGAATGTAGAAAGAAGCAATATGACATTAGTAACAAACCAAGTGTAAATTTCACAAAGGAAAATCATAACCATGATAATATGTTCTTTAGCTTGTAATGTAGCACAAGAAAAACAAATTGATGTATGGTATCTAGATTCAGGGTGTAGTAACCACATGTCAGGGAACATAGAAATGTTTTCCAATCTAGATGAAAGTGTGAAATATGAAGTGACATTAGGGATTGAGAACAAAGTCTCTGTCATGGGCAAATGAAGAGTTAATATCGTAACAATGAAGGAGATAAGAAGTACATCTCAGATGTTTATGTTGTGCCTAGTTTGAAGCATAACCTCATAAGCATTGGACAACTCATACAAAAGGGATACAATGTCTTTTTCAAAAATGATGAGTGCACAATTTTGAATAGGCCTTCAAGCAGACAACTGATTGCAAAGTTTCAGATGAAAAACAATAGAATGTTTCCCTTAAAAATAAGATCAAATTCAAATGAAGAAGGTTCACAAGCACAACTATCAATGAACTCACAAGAGGATGGAAGAAACGTTGCAATTGTTACACATGTGAACTATCAAGCAGAGGTTAAAGATGGAAATTGGTTATGACATTTGAGATTTGGTCATCTCAACTTTTGAGGTTTGAATTTTCCACATAGTAAATTCATGGTGAAGGGGTTGCCACTCGTAGAAAATTTAGATGACCTATGTGAAGGATGTATCTTGGGCAAGAAAAATAGGGAGACATTTCCATTAGGAAAGTCAATAAGGGAAAAGGCACCTTTGGAGATTTTCCATTCAGATTTATGTGGACCAATACAAACACCATTAATTGTTGGCAATCATTATTTACGGACCTTCATAGATGACTACACAAGGAAGACATAGGTCTATCTCCTAAAACAAAAAAGTGAAGTGTTTGAGCACTTTCGCTAATAAAAAGCTCTTGTTGAGAAGTAAGGTGGGCACTACATCAAAGTTTTGAGGACTGATAGAGGTGGAGAATACATCTCAAATGACTTCCTTCGATTTTGTAGGGAGCATGGAATTCACAAACAATTTACAAAAAGATATACACCTCAACAAAATGGTGTCGCGGAAAGGAAGAATAGGACCATTATGGAAATGGCAAGGAGTATGTTGAAGGAAAAGAATTTGACAAATGATTATTACGTTGAATCTGTCACTTGTGCAACATATATCATGAAAAGATGTCCAACAAAAAGTGTCCAGAATGTAGTTCCCGAAGAGGTATGGAGTGGAAGAACGCATTGTGTCACTCAAATGAGAGTCTTTGGTTGTGTGCCATATGCACATCTACCAGATGAGTTGAGGAAGAAGTTGGATAGGAAGGGGGACAAATGCATATTTGTTAGATATCTTGATGAATCCAAAACATACAAACTCTACAATCCACCAACCAAGAAAGTCATAATTAGAAGAGATGTGAAGTTCATAGAAGAGGAAGCATGGGATGGAAGTTTAGAGAAGACAGACAATGTGAAATAATGTATACAACATGAGGACAAAGAGGAATTGACATCATCAAGCAATTCCTCAACATTGACGCCCTCTACTCCTATTCAAGCGCAATAAAGTAGGAAGAAAGAAACACCGCCATCAAATAATAGGACAATGTTGCGCAATCAAGTAAGTGATTCTCCAAGCACATCGCAAAGTGCAACACAAGTGACATGTCAAGCCCATCTTCAGCAAGAACAAGAAGAACAAAATTCAGAAATTTAAATGAAATTTATGAACATATGAAGTTGACAGTAGCATTGGTCTAAATTTCTTATTTGCATTATTTTGTCATGTAGATGATCCAATAAATTTTGAGGAAGCATTTAAAGAAAAAACTGGGTTGTGGCAATGGAGGAAGAAATAGAAGCAATAGAAAAGAATGACACATGGGAGTTAGTGAACCTTCCACATGGAAAAGATGTCAATGGAGTTAAGTGGGTCTATAAGACCAAGAGCAATGTCAACAGTAAGATTGAAAGGCACAAAGAAATTCTAGTTGTCAAAGGATACAAGCAATAACATGGAAGAGATTATGCAAAGACATTTTCTCGAGTCGCGATGATGGAGACAGTGCATTCAGTTGTGGCGATTCCTGTGCAACATAATTGGAAAGTGTATCAAATGGACATAAAATCAGTGTTCCTGAATGGAGTGTTGAAAGAGGAAGCTTGTGTTGCATAACCACCTGGTTATGAGGTAGAAGGCAAAGAAGACAAAGTGTATTGGTTGAGGAAATCTCTTTATGGGCTGAAGCAAGCACCGCGTGCATGGTGTTGCAGGATTGATGCTTACTTGTTCGACAATGGTTTTGACAAATGTGATGGTGAGCCTACACTCTACATCAAAGAAAGTGACTTGTAAGATTCTTATTGTTGTCTTATATGTAGATGATTTGATTTTTACAGGCAGTGATGATTTCCTAATCGTTGATTTCGAAGAAGTCATGAAAAGCGAATTTGAAATGTCTGACTTGGGGTTGTTAAGGTATTTTTTGGGCATGGAAGTGAAGAAAACAGAAAATGGCATTTTTATTTGTCAAGCGAAGTATGTAGAAGACAATTTGGAGAGATTTAATATGCATAATAGCAAGCCCAGACCAACTCCAACTATCATGGGATTGAAGTTGAGAAAAGAAGATTTCAAGAATAATGTCAATCCGACATTATTCAAAAGTATGATGGGGAGCTTGATGTATTTGACCACCACTAGGCCAGATATAATGTATGCAGTGAGTTTGGTGTCGAGATTCATGGAGACACCCAAGGAGATTCATTGCCAATTAACCAAGAGAATTCTAAGGTATGTCAATGGGACAAAACAATATGGTATTTTATACACTACAATAGATGATTTCAGGTTGGTTGGTTACACTCATAGTGATTGGGCAGGAATTGTCAATGACAGAAAAATCACATCAGGATATGTTTTTCACTTGGGGTCCGAAGTCATGGGCCTCCAAGAAGCAGCCAATAGTATCATTGTTAATAGAAAAAGCTAGATATCTCGATGAAAAGGCTGCAGTGTGTCAAGCAGTTTTGATGAGAAGGATTTTGAGGGATCTTCGCCATGACCAATGGGGAGTGAAAACTATTTTCTGTGACAAAACTTCCACAATTGCATTATCAAAGAATTATGTCTTTCACAAGAGGACCAAGCATATTGATGTTAAATATCATTTTATTAGAGAGTTGATTAACAATAATGAAATTGTGTTGCATCATTGCAGGTCACAGGAATAATTTGCTGATATTTTCATAAAGCCATTGGCACATAAAAGTTTTGTTTATCTCAGATATTGTTTGAGAATTTTCAATTGTGTCAGTTATGATTAATGGGGAGCATTGGAAATATTTATCCCAACCACCGCGTTAAACACTCTGATAGTAGCCATACTTGTGAGAAGTATTTTTGCAGGTTGCGATTTTATGTACAGGCGGAAGGACTTAAGTCTGAGTAGAAGTACAACGATGACCATTCTGAAACACAATAGAGAGTTTAAGGCACTTAATGACTTTTGTTAAATACGTATGGCAAGGAATTCACTTTGCGACTATTACCCACACCTCCACAACACTTGAAAGTTCAGAAAACCAATTATTATGTAAAATCACCCATGATATGTATTAATGTTTTCTCTCTCATGAATTAATGAGTCAAATGTATGTTTTGTATAAATATGAATGTAGAAGTCATTTTCAATGTTGAGCGAGAGAGAGAATATGAGATGTCAAGAGAAAATCGTGGAGCAAATTTTGGTGGGCGTGTGAAAACAAAAGTTACTATGTTTTACTATGTGTTACTCTGCAACCCCTCGTGAAGTGTAAATCACTTTAAACCTTGTTTTTACTTAGTGAATGAGCCACAGTCTCATATGAATGTATTTCATGAATTAGAATTTAATCCAAAAACTTAATTAGTTGCTCCAAGATTTACTTTGTTTTACTTTCTTTTTCCATGAGTTATTTTATGTGCTTTACTTAAGCCTTTTTCTCTTCGGAGGGGTGGAACTCTAGAGAAGCATCACTGATTAAGTGATATGGTCCTGGATAGCTAATACAATTTGTACAATTTAACATGTCTTCATTCAGTGCCTAGTTTATGCATCCCAGGTTTTGGCAAGTTCTATATAAGGTTTGTAAATAATATTAAATTGTAATTTTACTTGCCTTGCAACTTTCCTTTATGTAATGGGCTTCCTTCTTTCAATTACTTCATTACCACAGTGTTAGGGTTTTATACCCATCACATTTTCTTGTTTCAGCTTTTTTTTAATCTATATACGTCTAGATTTTATGACAAGTAATATTCTTTGCGATCCCAATTTGGAGAGCCTATAATATATTATATGATTGCAATGAATTATGTTATAATCATTTTCCACGGTCAACTACATTATTTATTGTAATGGTTTCATATATCACTGGTAAACTTGTGTTGAATATAATAGCATGTTTAAAGAATTCAAGTCTATATAATTTGCTATCTTCCTATAACCCCTTTTTGTTGAGAATTTATAGATGGGCTCTAATCTCACGAACCGCCTTAATAATTATGGTATACCTTTGGAATTTAGGACTGCTCTCCTAGGCTGTTGGTTATCCAGCTTTGCCAAGAGACTAACTTCGATTTCAAGTTATGTAAATCATTTAATAAACTTACAATTAGAAAAAAAATACAATTTCTTTTCTTTAAATGGATTCATCATTCAACAAACATTTATATAGTAAATAGAATAAGTGATGCATAGATTCATCATTCAACAAACACTTATTTCATAAATAGAATAACTGATGCATAATCAAGCAAATACTTATCTTTCTTCAATTATCTGGTTAGCCACTAAACTACCAAGGACAAGAGTGCTCCACCCAACCAGTGAGTATGGTATTTTTCATTAAAACCCCCTCTCCCCCGCCCCCGGAGCTATTTTCACTTCTAGACAACTATTGGATCAAGAACCTTCAAAATTTCACCCAAGACCACCTGGTCCCAACCAGCCATAGTCTAGGAACATTATTTTAAGCACTTAGGCTTCAGATAGAGTTCTACTAGCCAACCAACTCAAGAACTTTGTATCCTCACAATTTCCTGCCAGAGGGTTTAGTCTTATATCTTCTTCTCCTCAAGGTTGCCTCAGGCTTTCCTCCCTCTACCCTTTGGTCCCTTTCTCCCAACTCAGATTATTTATCTCTAGAGAGAGCAATAACTATCTTTTAACTTTATGGTAAGTGAAACTCTCATTTAGCACTCTTTCATGTAGTTTTGTAGTTGAACATAGTTAATATTACTATTTAAAAAAAAAAATAAAGATAAAACAACCTTTATCATCTACGTCTGGCCTTTCACATGGCCCGCATTTTTACCAAATTAGTTTTGGTAAAAAAAAATATTTACATATTTTTCTGAGAGGTGTTACATCTTACCCCCTTGAGTGAAACACCATCCTCAGTGTTTCCTAGCATTCATAATAGGTTGGAATGTGCCTCGTGCATTAAATATTTTACTCTCATCTTCCAGTTAGCCTCTCATGGTTGAAATTCTTCCATCGCACTTAAACTGGTAAACTACTTGCTTCTGCAACATAATTTTCTCTAAATGAGAATGGGCAGAGGTTCCACCAGAGTTACTCCATCTAGTTTGACCTACATTCACAATTATTATGGTAATTAGTTTCCATCCATAATTATTCAAGGATATATATATATTATATAATATATATATATATATATATATATAATATATATATAATATATATAAATATAAAGCTTCCTTATGAGCAACATCAATTGTTATTAACATACCTAGAAAGGCTATCAATATGCCTCACGACCCTAACACAATACTATCCATTGTAGGTTGTTGTGTAGGTGGCTACGTGTATGGTTTGATACATGGTTGAGCTATGACTCTCATGGTTCGCATTTAACTTTGCATAAAAAAGTATGGAATATACATTGGAGTAAGGCAGAGGTTCATATACCTTATTACATGAGGGCTCAATGGTTGATATAAGTCCTAAGCATGATTCATAATAAACGGGTTTCGATTTCGAGTAGCCAAGAGCTGAAAACGATGCATGTTTTCATTAGTTCCCAAACATATTTTTTTACACAAAAATGATGTTGTAATGCAACAAGGAAAACCAATAAAAACAATTGTCAACCATGTTTAACCAAGTCAACCGTGATCTTTCCTCATTTGATTGAGGTTAAAGGGAAGTCAACTATGGTCATATTTGGTCAAGCATAGTTAATCCTTGACAACAAGGTCAACCATGACCAACATGGTCAAAATTGCAAGCCATGTTCAACTAATGTCAAATATGGCCAAAACACAATCAAAATGGTTTGCATGGTCAACATGTTTAACTATGGCAAACTATGGTTAACGATGGTAAGCATGATCAATATGACCAACCATGGTCAACATGGGCATCACAACTAGCCATGGTTGACCACAACCATCTATAGATGAATGTTGACAACCTTGATCTAGCATGTTTAAGCATAGTCAACCATATGTTGACCATATTGAATTGTGGTTGGATAAGCCCAACCATACTCAAAGATGGTCACCAAGTTCAACCATGTTCAAACAAGCTCAAGTATTCCCAACCATGTTCTCTTGCTCAACCATAGTCAACCATGGACAACCTAATCAATCATCATCAACATGGTCAAATAATGGACAACCATCATTAACATAGACAACAACGGATGATGTGGGCGACTATATTGATGATTAACCATAATTTGACCTTAGTTAACCATAGTTAACAATATTTTGACTATAATCAACCATGTTCAAACATGGTCAAATACGGTCACCAACTTTAGCCATGGTCAACCTTGTTTAACCAAAACCGTTGAAAACAATGGTCAACCATGTTTAACTAGGTCACTAATGATGTACCCTTATTTGATTAAGCTCAAGGAAAATCAACTATGGTCATATGTGGATGAAGAAAGTCAATTTTAGACAACAAAGTCAACCATATTCAACATGGTCAAGATGGCCAACCATGCTCAACCAAGGTCAAACATGGCCAATTGATCATTGTCAACAATGATCTACATGGTTGAGCATTCTTAACTGTGGTGAACCATTGTGTACATGGAAAACGATGATTAACATGGGTCTCATGGTCAACCATGGTTGACCATAATCATCTATAGGTAAATATTGACAATCTTGGTCCACCATGTGTAACCATAGTCAACCCTATGTTGACCAAACTCAACCATGGTCGAATAAGCTCAACCATGGTTAAGTAAGCTTAACCATGGTAAAACATGTTCACAAAGTTCAACCATAATCTAGATTTCTCAACCATGTTCAAACAAGCTCAACCATTGTCAACCATGTTCATTTATGCTCAAGCGTAGTCAACCGTAATCAACCATACACAACATGATCAACCATACTCAGTATGGTTGAGAATTCTTGACTACATTGAACCATTGTCAATATGGAGAACCATGATTAACATAGGTCTTATGGTCAACCATAGTTTACCATAATCATCTATAGGTAAATATTGACAATCTTGGTCTACCATGTCTAGCCATAGTCAACCCTATATTTACCAAAGTCAACCATGGTTGAATAAGCTCAACCATGGTTAAGCAAGCGTAACCATGGTCAAACATGGTCACCAAGTTCAACCATAATCTACCTTGCTCAACCATGTTCAAACAAGCTCAACAATTGTCAACCATGTTCATCTATGCTCAAGCATAGTCAACCATAATCAACCATACACAATATGATCAACCATACTCAGTATGGTCGACCTATGGCAAACCATGGTCAACATGGTCAAGCCAATGACAACCATGGTCAATTGTGACAACCATGGACAACATGGACTACCTTGTTCATGGTTAGCCATAACTTGACTATTATTGACCATACTCAACCATGTTCAAACATGGTCAAGGAGACTTTATCACGGTCAAACATTGTCACCAAGTTTAACCATGATCATCCTTGTTCAACATGTTATATTAATGTAACAAAAATATTTTGTCACAATAATGGTTGACCAGGGTCAACCTCGTCAACCTTGTTCAACCATTAATGTAACTTCAACCATTGTCAACCATGGTGGACAAATATTAATGTAACATTAATGTAATAATAGCCAACATTAATGTAACATAAATACATTGTTAGATTAATAGTTTACCATGGTCAAGCATGATTCCACCTTTTATATGCCCATTGATACTATTATAAGGTGGAAAATAACAAAAATTAACATATTGCAACCACTTTATTGATATGAATATGTTAATTATTAATATTACACTAATTTGCACTATTCTGTTTTCTTATAAATAAAATATATTTTTAAAATATACATCAAAATCTAGTGATAATTATTCTCAATTATTGATTTGTAAGGTGAAGCTGGAAAGGTCTTATTATTAAGTTTAGATGTAATTTTTTTAAAGTGAGAAATAAATTGTAATAATTCAAATTATCAGCATAATTTTTATTCATAAATATATTATTTTATGATTCACTAGTACATTCTTCAACTCTAAGAAAATATCAAAATTAGTTTACTTTGTGGTAGGTTAAAAACTAGTACAATCACATTAAAAATATTAATGTGGTTGATAGGATTTATAAATATAACTTAAAAAAACTACTGCAATCAAAAAACTATTGCAACGCTAAGAATGCCTTACTAATGTCAACATTTATACATCTTATGGTAAAATGGATAATTTTGCTAAATAATTTATTTTTTTATATATTAGTTTCCCCATATAATAAGAATATGAACCTATTAGAAAGTGAATTAATTTATTTTGTGGTAGGTTAAAAACTAGTACAATCACATTAAAAATATTAATGTGGTTGATAAGCTTTATAAATATAACTAGAAAAGATATTGCAATAAAAAAACTATTGCAACACTAAGAATGCCTCACCAATGTTAATATTTATACATCTTACTGTAAAATGGATCATTTTGCTAAATAAAAATTTCTTATATATTAATTTCCCCATCTAATAAGAATATTAACCTATTAGAAAGTGAATAATCTCAAATACCTAGGAAATTGCTGGGTGGGGAGTCATGTGGCACAAATCTAATTTAATTTGAGAGAAAAAAGTAATTACACATATTGTTGTAAAATGGACACTTTTTCTAAATATAATTTTCTTATATATTAATGTCCTCATCCAATTATAATATGAACTTATTAGAATTGGAATAATCTCAAATCCCTAGGAAATTGGTGGGCAGGGAGCAACGTGGCACAAATCTATCTTTTTTTTATTTATTGAAAGGCAATGCAACCTAACAAACTCTATAACACACTACACTTGTTGATACACATTAAGACTAAGCATATGATGATCATATTCCCTTCAGAATTAATCTATGCATTCAAAAAAAGAAAAAAAATTCCTCATCCACCTTAAGTTGAAGTAAGAAGCCTTATGTAATTAACCTTCAAAAAGGAAAAATTATATTCCAAAACTACTTAAAATCACTTTTAATATCAACCTTTTTTTTGTTCAATCCTTTCTTGCTATCAATCTGTCCATGTCAGTATAACCAATGAGGTACTCTTCCAACTCTAACATTGAATAATAAGTCACCAAATGTCAAATTGGCAAATGACACTTCCAGACTCCAATTTGAGTACTGGTAATAAGCCTAAAAATATCACAAGCACAAAGTTTTTGAGCACTCTTCATTGGCTCGAGAAATTCGCACAACACATAGTTTCACACTGACGACAAGTACATCACAGAACAACGTTGCAAAAGTAACCCCGTATTATTCATAGTATACATGATGGTTAACATTTTGAAATTTGCAAAATCGACGTATATATTTACTAGAAATTACCTCAAAAGGTGCAAAGAGACATTGGTAGGTTTGTTTAAGTGGAATGCATTTGTAGACATGACTTTTATTGTTAAGGTACTTCTATGTGTTAATTCATTGGTTTAATTTCCCACCTTATTTGGGTGTTATTCTTGAACATGAGTAGATGATGACGTGTATTCCACTGGAATGAAGAACTGATAAATGAAAGGGTATATCTCACCCATTTTACAACATTGTGGTCTGACCACTCAAACAAACCACAATGAGAACAACCACATCTTACAAAATGTCCATTAGGTGTTGACCATTGCCATTCACTACTTTTCTAGACAAGAAGGGAGTTGTAGGTATTGGTTTCAACTTCATACAACTCCTAGGGTTCACAACAGAGGGTTTTTTCATCATAGTGATTAGTGTTATAGCCATGTGGTGATGCCAATGAGAAGAGAACAATATGATGGTCACAAAGTTGAACTGAACGTCAGGGGAAACCGATTTGTGATGAGACGGGGCACTCTTCTACTCGACTTGTTGCAAACAGGGGAACTTTACATCCATCCACACATGTCCCAGAAGGTCCTTTACATAGAGGTGCTCTACTATGGTCTAATGGATAGAGTACACAGCGCCACATGGGCTGAAAGCTTGGATGGAAATTGAATTTGGCTTTCGACTTCTATTCATGGATGAGCCACAGTAGATGCCACCGCTATAATAGTAGCGTAGGATGGAGGATGTTGCGTGGCACACGACATCATGTCTATGATTGGACCATGGAGGACCTACAACTCCTCAATTTTGATTACCATGTCATTAATGTGTGGTTGTTCTAGTACCGAGCACATCATGGACAAGCGCAGCCATGTTAGCATAGTGAGATGCAATACTAGAACAAGAAAGTTGCAACATAGATTCCAGGTGTGCCATCAAGGCTCCCAACACAAAATTTCACGGTCAGAGTGCTCGCCAACAGTAGCCACAGTAACATGTATGCTAGTTGTAGATGGTTAAACACCAAATAGGGAGTAGGGGTGTGGGATTAGAGTACAGGTGAGCAAGTGGATCTCGTATATATGGAGGGAAGCTACAATAGATTCCCAAGAGAAATATCCTCATGGGAGAGACTCTATATCCTTGAAGTGATCATGCTAACATCAGCTCGATGGATTTTTAGGCAAAGAACAATGCGGCCTTGTCATGAGCAGACTGTCATTTGTTGGAAAACTTGAAAGTGGTGGTAGGCTCGCTCTCTCATAACCTCCCAAGCTTAATTTACACCCTTCATTAGCATACAAAACCACATACTTATTGAGATCACAGAGGACATGGAAATATTATTTTGAAGAAAACTCCTCTTCTGCTTTTCTAATTATTTTCATAGCACTTTCTAAACCCTTCACTAAAACCCTAAATAAGGAGTCCCCAGAAGTGTGAGACAATTTATTTGTTTTTCTTTGGCTAACTGAATCCTCTTGTATATGGCATAAAATTCACTTTAGTCATTTATCATGCATTATAAGTGTTACACATCATTTTTCCACCATGAAAAATAATTGTCAAAATTGGATCTCTCACCATCCATCCAAGTGTCATGAAGCACTTCCTTGCAAGTCAACAAATATACCTTGAATAAAGTGGAATTTATGGATCTCTTGGTACAAAACCTTGATTTTGAGCATCTACGTGGTTTTTCTGAACAAAAAATGCACGAGTGTAGTTTCTTCCACTGTAAACTATGCATAACCGCGCTCTGTTTCTGAACAAAAGCTGTGCAGGTCAATCAATAAAAAATGAAAATAAAAACTGAGATCTAGAAGCATTGTTGGGCAAATCATTCCCAACAAAAAGCCTCAAACCCATGTTTGTTCAAGTCTAACCTCACTTTTGATGGAGCCAATTCTCATTCTTCAAGGAGCCCTCATCCCTCTTTTAGTGGATCTCATCCTTGGACTAAGGATCTAAAACTACTTCCTTTTGGCCTATTAATCAAGCCATAGGTTGGGGGATTGAGAGGCTGCTGAGAGTAAGTTTATGCTGGAGTAATCAGGATGTAGAGCTTATCATTCTTGGAGAGGATTGAGATCAATGGGAGGAGCTTCACGACATCAAGGCATAGGTTTTGTATCTCCTTATGTTTCTAAAATTAATAGAAACAAGCATTTCTTCTCACCTCATTCTCTAATGGATTAATTGATCAATTTTATGGATGTTTTATGTTATTTATATTTGTCCATTGGAATGATGTTATTTATATTTTTCCATTGGAATGATGTTTGTTACTAGTCTCCTTGATCACTAGTTTGAATTATTGAATCATTTATGTTGCATATGCCTTTGATCCATTGTTGTTTCAATGTGTGCATATTTGGATTCAAGCATAGAGGAGCTGCATTGAAGCACAATGGGGGATAGCCACCAAGGATGTCATAATAAGGTACAAATTTCATTTTCTCGCCTTATAAGCTTATGATTCAAGAAAAGATAGATTCAGGGAAGGAATTAGCTTGATTGTCTATCTGTTTCTAGTTTCCTTATAGGATCTAGGGAGATCTCTCTTGTCAGCAGGAAGAATTTGTCTGCGTAACAAATTGGTGACCATACTGGGGAACGTCGTGTTCTCTTCCATCTCCTTGTTTCTAATTCTTGAAGCTTTTTTGATAGCTTTACCTGAGTCTTGACAAGTTAATGATCTTTCTAATATTGTGATTTATTTGGATAATTTTTTATTTTTTCTTTAAGTTTATCGACTTGTGTGGTTTCTATTTAGAAACAAAGTGCAGATCTGTGTATATTACCTTTAGTAACTATGTGCATGTGCACTGTACTATAATGTCTACCTGCGCATACTTTGAGAATTTTTTGAAAAAATAGCGTTTCCTCTCATCAAAATATTTTTTTTTCAAGGTTTCATTACATTTGTCTATGGCTCTAGTCAGTCTCAGTGTGTTTAATCAAGTGTTGTGAAGCAGGTTTCTTGAGATTTGTTCATTTTCAAGGATTTAAAGGTAGGGTTTTTCAAGAATTATGGTTTTTATGAGATGTGCTTCTTGTGCTGCATTGAAAATAGGAGTCATTCTTATCCTAGTATTAAATTTTAATCAGAATTATGCTTTAACCATTGATTTCATAACATTCATTCAAGCATTTCATTTTAAGGAATTCTTTGGGTGTTTTGAATTTGAATTCCTTTGGTCATTTCTCAAATATTTGCCACTGTTTTTAAACAATTTTTGCATGCTTTTTTCTTTCATGTTTTTGTCTTAATTGTGTTAGAGTGTTAAGCACCTTTGAGTGTCATTATTTTTTTATCTTTGGAACTTTCTCTTGATTTACTTTACTTACACTTGATTGGTTATTTAGTTGGATTAGTGAAGGGAAATAGTCTTGTTATTCTTTCACTGATTTGGAATCATCTTGTGTTTATTTTGAAGAATTCTGTTGTATATATTACATTTGCATGGTTAGAATTCTCATTTTGATGAACAAAAATTGTGCATATATTACATTTGCATAGTGTTCACAAAAATTGTGCATAGATTACATTTGCATAGCGCTCACCGAAATTGTGCATAGATTACATTTCAATAGTTTTCAGGAAAATTGTGCATAGATTACATTTGCATAGTTTTCAGAAAATTGTACATATATTACATTGTGCGGTTTGCAGCTTAGAGCTTTGAAAAATTAGAAGTGGTACATTTTGGAGTTCATATTTTAAAGAAAAACCTCTTTACTTACTCTAGATAGAATTCATCGAAATGAAGAGATTACAAGTTTCATATTTGATGCATTAGAGTTTTGATTCAAGTCATAATACCATCAGTTTCACGTCCATTTACCCTTTGTGTAAATAATAGGTTAATAACACAACATTTATAAAATTCATCTAGAATTTTTATTATTTTTAGGGCTCTTTCCACCTATAAAAGATTAGGTTGTAGGGCTTTGGAATAGGGAAGGAAGTAAACATTCCAAAGATATATACAAACAAAATAATCTTGAGTCAGGGAGAGAAAATTCAATTATTTCAATTTTGCTCTGGGAATCTCTTCTTATACATGATTTAAGCACATGATCATGTCAGATCTAGTGAAGTGATCGTACCCACTTCATTGGCTAAGTTATGGTGATTTTGACGTATTACAACAGTCCCAAAAGGTAATTTGGGTCACTTGAAAGGAAACCTCCAATTGATCATGTGGAGGAGCCTTCAAGGGGATTGAGATTGTTACTCTTCCCTTGTGTGTACGTCCGATCTACGACTGTCCCCCTAGGTAAAATTGTTGTAGTTGGTTAACTTAGTGGCCATAATCCTAGGGCTCTGCCTAAGGTAACAATAGAGGGAAGGTGTTGTTGTAGCTGGAACAGACATTGACTAGAATCACTTGGACTTTTTGGAGGGTAATCTTTGCTCGATATGGTTTATAGTAGAGTTACTAGCACCAGACTATTTTATTAAGTAGGTTGTCAGGGTAACTGGTTCCAAACGCTCGTATCTATAAAACTTTTCACTTTGATCTTTGTGACGTTGCATTTCATCACCAACAAGTAAATATTGATCTCTGTGAAAGGTGAGTTTGTGTGGTTTGAATCCCTATATTTTTTAGCGTGTGTTACTTTGTTTGTTTTTACTTTTTACAAAAACTTAGGTGTGCACTGTCAATATTATTTAATTTTAAGATAAAATACTTATTTGGATTGAATCTAATGGATACCCATACAAAAGTTATTGACCAATGAAAACCCATTAACGAGAATCCTAGTCCTTTTCCCAGTCTTGGAATTGTCGGTCCTCCTTATATGGCTACATTGTCATTTCCAGGATTGATGATAGGTTTACTTGTATGGCTGTTCTCAATTTATTTAATTCCAAATAATCCAATTATGCCAGCTCAACCAATTTTTTCACCTCAACTGAGTTCTCCTTCTCAGCAACACCAACCTACTTTTGACTCATTACCTTCTTCATCCAACATGTCCTCCTCCCTTTCTTCTTCTTCACTTTGTAAATTCCTTGATGCTACTAACCAAGTCACAAAGAAGAAGAAGAAGAAAGATAAGAAAATAGTCAACCAACCAACCATGGTATTGGTAATATTAAGGGAACTTCTACAATGCATCGTAAGCCAAAATACCCTTGCAAGCTTTGTAAGGGTCACCATTTCCTTATCAATTATCCTGGTATTCCTAAGGTCTTGGAAGTTTGGCCCAATAATTCTCATCAACTTACTGTTAATCCATCAGCCAGTGATTCTCAGATTCTAAGGAAAAAGATTAAGGTTAGGCTTCCTTGTAGCTTATGTAAAGGGACTCATCATAGTCACCTTTTCCCTCACATGGATGAAGCGTCAAAATTGTTGGAAAACTTAATGTTTCACAGCAACAACTTCCAACTAGTAACCATGAGCTTTCTCCCCATCTACCATTAGTTGACGAAGTGATTGATCTAAATCCAAGTACAGTCAATCCAACTCTTCCATTAGAGAGTGAAACATGTATCGCTTAGGTTGATGGGTTATTTGCTAATGAAGTGGTTGAATTGATTCCATCTTTGGTTGATCTCACTCTCCCTTTAGAGAGTGAACTTCATACTGCTTAGGTTCTTCATGTTACCTCAGATCTTCTACACATGGGGGAATTTCGTCTGTCGCTTTTGAACCCCATCCAAGAAATGAGGTTATTTATTTTGATTGGAGTAGACTGATAGAACCTTGTCTTCCTTCTTCCACCCGTTTCCAAATCATTGTAAGGGCTTATGGTAAGAATGTGTGTCACATAGATGTAGATGAAGGTGCTTCTGTCATTATTCTATCCTCGACTACTTGGCAAGCTTTGGGTTCCCCTTAGCTTCTTCCTGTTACATAGAATTTGTTAGCTTTTAAAAAAACCATTAGTGAAACTTTAGGGATCCTTCCTAAGTTACCTATCACTTTGGAAGGTAAACCTATTTGTATCGATCTTATGATAGTCCAAGGTCACTTAGATTTCAATTTTCTCCTTGGACAAGACTATGTCTATGACATGAAAGTTGTCGCATCGACACTCTTTCACGTGATGTCCTCCCCTCACAATGGAAACATTGTGATGATTGATCAACTTTCATATGTTGATCTTTCTTTGACTACCAGTCATCTGACACCCTTGAATGTTCCTCTTATGGAAGTGGTACATACCCTGCCATGGGTTAATTATGTGGCAACCTATCCCTTTTTTCAGTTATTGATGCTAGCGATCCTCCCACTATCTTCTTGACTTATTTTGACTTAGATCTGGTAGATGACACAGTCAAAACATCAATGGGGGAATTTGAATATGATTTTCTTATCCCTATTGATCCCCTTGACATGTGTTCCTTTCAGAGAATTGTTTTTCCATCTGATGAAGAAATTTCGGAAGCCATGATCACAGGGTGTCCCTTATCATGTGTTTCTTCCATATGGAAGCCATGAACATGTTCCATGAGGATATTTCATTTCTTGTGTCAACCTCGTTAAAAATGAAACAAATTTCCATGAGGATAGTTCTTTTACTGTGTCAACCTTGTCAAAAAAATGAAACAAATTCCGTGAGGATAGTTCTTTTACTATGTCAACCTCGTTAAAAAAATGAAATAGATGATTATGAGGATAGTTATTTTGTTGTGTCAACCTCTTTAAAAAATGAAACAACTTTCCATGAGGATAGTTATTTTACTGTGTTAACCTCGTTAGAAAATGAAACAGGTTCCATGAGGATAGTTATTTTACTGTGTCAACCTCATTAAAAAATGAAACAACCTTATGAGGATAGTTCTTTTACTGTCTCAACCTCGTTAAAAAATGAAAGAGGTCCTTAAGAGGATAGTTCTTTTACTGTGTCAACCTTGTTAAAAAATGAAACAGATCCTTATGAGGATAGTTATTTTTCTGATTCAACCTCGTTAAAATATGAAACAGGTTCCATGAGGATGGTTCTTTTCCTATGTCAACCTAGTTAAAAAATGAAATAGGTCTCTTGAGGATAGTTCTTCTACTGTGTCAACCTCATTAAAAAATAAAATAGATCTACTTGAGGATAGTTCTTTCACTGTGTCAGCCTCATTTAAAAAATGAAACAACTTTTTATGAGCATAGTTCTTTTCCTGTGTCAAGCTCATTAAAAAATGAAACAAATCCTCCCCTATTTGAGTTGAGTATTTAACTAGATCTCATAAATGTTAACTCGAGTCTTTCTGCTCTCATAAACACGCCTTCATCTCATCCTCCTATTAGCAACTTGTAGTCTACTCAGGTGGATAAAATGAAGTTTTTGGGGAAGGTGCCCTTGCAGTGATTATGCTGGGGCCATGAAAACCGATCTCAAGCACACTTTTCTCTATTTAAAGCTTCTATAAAAATGAAACCACCCTCAAGCACAATTTTCTTTGTGTCAATCTTGTGTAAAAATTCAACCATCCTCAAGAACAATTTTTCTTTGTTTCAATCTTGTCTAAAAATGAAACTTATCTCGAGTCCATTTTGGTTATTATTTTCAACACTCGCTAAACTCATGAAAATCGCGAGCTCCTTTTGCTATATTTTCATGCTCATAAAGCATACATGAAAATGTCAAGTTTTTTTCATCTTTTCCTACTCGTTAATTAAATTAAAATTCGATAAAATGAGTATATTTTTATCACTTTTTCAAACTTGTTAAAACTTATGAAAAAAAGAGAAACCATGGATTCCTCTTTTAATCCATTTTTCAAACTCCTAAAACATGAAAAGATCGTCGAATACTTGATTGTTTGAACTCATAAAAGTAAATTAACTACCATCCACCCAATATAAGTTTACCCATTTTACAGGTTAAGCTAGGAATATTTACGAGAAAGGTAGACGTTGATCAAACATGGTCAATAGAGTTCTCTCTTGTATTATTTTATCATTTTTCGAACGTATGAGACTAAATGTATGAAAAAGAACCTGATGGAGTCTACTTATGTTTTTCTTCGGACTCTCTAAAACTGAAAAACGTCGAGCATTACTTTCTCCAGGCTCGTTAAAAGTTTACGATGAAAGAACTGAATGTGTTTCCTTTTTGTGTCTTTTTCAAACTCTTAAAATAAAATTACATTGAGATAGCCCATTACTGGACTCGTAAAAACGAAACAGTATAAGACTCATTAAGCATAGCAGGACCAAACCATTCCTTCTTAGGGTTCGTTAAAAATACTAAGATGGACTTATCTGAAGGATGAGCTTACATGAAAAGCATATGTTATCCTCCTCAAGCTTGTAAAAAATAAAGAGGTACTTGCCAATAATGGTGGGGAAAATTGAGAATAAAAGTTCGTTTCTTGTATTTTAGGCAGTATGTTGCTCTTCAACATGACACTCCATCACCTATCTATTCGAGTTGGGGAATCCATATGCATCACAGTTAATTGAACCTTATTGAAAGTATTCAATTGGTTTTGGGTATTATCAGTGACTCAAATGCTTCCAAGTCATTTTATTGTGTTGCCAATATGTTCAAGAGAAGTCTAAACCTCAGTTCAAATTACCTTGCAATTGGTATCCTTTAATCATGTTGGCAATCCCTGAGTCAGTCCTTGCAAACTATTCTTCAAAACTTTACATGAGTTTCATGTCATAGGCTTTCCTACGATAGATCACTTCCTATCAACTTCAACTCATTATCTAGGAAGTTGATCTAGAAACCTTCAGTACCTTGAAGCCTTCATGCCTTAATGGCAGGTTTCTCGCCTTCGACGATAGGTTCTCATCATTGGCATTCGATTGAACAATTCTAGGAGTGTTTGCAATCGAATCATCTATTCACATTTCATAGATTGTGCCTAAAGTACCTTGAGAGCCATTGTCATTATTGGTGGTTTCTTTCACACTTGTTAACAGTTCACATCATTGACTGGTAATCAAGTGGTTTCTACCATGTTCGACTTCAAGACATTTACTTGCATGGCTAGATTCGTACTATGGATCGAGAGGTGGAGATCAAGACCCTCGATCTAATTTCATCCATCCAGGTTGTGAGCAGTTTTGTATTCATGATTATACAAAGAGTTTTATGTTCGATGGTTGCATCCATCCAATATCTACTTTGACATTATGTATTTCCATATTGTGCCATAAGGCTTTTATGTTCTAAGTATGGTAATGTCTACCTTTGTGATGATTATTATATTTCATTGTAATCCTTGATTAAGTTTTTGTAGGTTTCCAACCATGATCTCTAATTTAGCCCTTGATATGATAAAGTAATTCAATACTCAAACTTTTCTGACTTCGCACTTTAGGGGGAAATTTGTTACACTTCATTTTGTCACCATGACAAACAATCATCAAATTGGATCTCTCACCATCCATCCAAGTGTCCTGAAGCACTCCCTTACAAGTCAACAACTTATATACCTTGAATAATGTGGAATTTATGGATATCTTGGTATAAAACCCTGCTTTGGAGCATCTGGGCGGTTTTTCTGAACAAAAAACACACGTGTACTTTCTTCCACTGTAAATTGTGCAAAACCACGCTACATTTCTAAACAAAAATTGTGCAGGTCAATCAATTAAAAGGAAAAATAAAAAGTGAGATATAGAAGAATTTTGGACGAATCATTCCCAATAGAAAACATTGAACTCATGTTTATTTGAGCCTAACATCATTTTTTATGGAACTAATTCCCATTCTTCAAGGTGCCCTCATCCCTCTTTAGTGGATCTCAAACTACTTCCTTTTTTCTTATTAATCAAGCCATAGGTATGGGGATTCAGAGAGACTACTGAGAGTAAGTTTATGCTGGAGTAATCAAGTTAGAGAGATTATCATTCTTGCAGAGGATTGAGATCAATGGGAGGCACTTCACAACATCAAGGCACATGTTTTGTAGCTCCTTTATGTTTATGAAATTAATACAAACAAGCATTTCTTCTCACTTCGTCTAATGGATTAATTGATCAATTTCATGGATGTTTTATGTTATTTATATTTGTTTGTTGGAATGATGTTTGTTACTAGTCTCCTTGATCACTAGTTTGAATTATTGAATCAATTATGCTGCATATGACTTTGATCCTTTGTTGTTTCCATGTGTAGATCTAGATTCAAGCATAGATGAGATACACTGAAGCACAAAGTGGCATGTTCATCAAGCATGTTGTAATAAGGTATGAATTTCCTTTTCCCACCTTATTATCTTATAATTCAAGAAAAGATAGATTCAGGGAAGGAATTACCTGGATTGTCTATTTGTTTCTAGTTTCCTTTTAGGATCTAGGGAGATCGCTCTTGTTAGCAAGAGCAATTTATATGCTTAACAATAAGCTCCATGAATACTCCCCAAATTTAATTTCCTTGGATCCATAGAGCACTCCTCCCTCTTTCCACACCTACCTTTTTACTTAATTCAACATCATATAATGTTTTACCTTTTCTTAGGCTCCGCCACCCTGGTGGAGTCTCAACTCTTGCTAAGTCATAAATTCTTGATTTATCCCACTTACTCAGTGTTAGAAATACTATTAGGGCTTTAGTGGCAGCCACTAGGTTTGATATTGTGTTTCATCCAAAGTACCCAACAAGTTATCAATTCACCATAGTTAAAAAATGATTTTACCTTTACATTCTCAACTTAGAAATTGAAAAAAGCATGACCTATTTCAAAGCAATCACTCATCTTAATTTTACTAATTATGAAAGATATTGTTATTTTTTATTTTATTTTAGATATAAATTTAATATTGAAATATTTAGAATTTTTCCTAATACTCATAAAATGAAAATAATATTTTTTTTAATATATGAAATAAAAAAATATTTTTTTTTAATCAAGACACTATTTATTTGCAAAAGCAATTTTGAAATGATAATAGGGTTATTTGCTTAATATTGTATTATTTAATTGTGTATATTTTTATATATTAATTTAAAATCTCTACTATAAATATATTTATGATACTAAGTTTAGTTTTTCAAATATTATTATATAAAATTTTCTAAAGTTTTCTATATAAAAATATTAAATTCAGCTTTATAGTAAAGTTTATGATGGTTTAAATCATTCTTGAACATTTATTTTTCTTTAATGGAATTAAAGAGCTATTAATTTTTTTTTTTCACATAATAGATGCGCTGCCCCTGCCCTGTGGAAGCTCTTTTTCATGGGAATATCGTAAATGTATTTTTTCAAAGATGCCATTTTCCTGTCCCTTTCTAAAACAAAATCTCTTTTTCTTTCATCCACCCTAAAGCTCAGGCATATAAAGCTCTAAAACTTTACAGTCGCACACCAATTTTAAAACTCCAGCGTGTATCACACTTTAATCTCTGGATTAACTTTTCATTTACGAAAAATAATTTACCCCACCAATTGCACATTGTCCAGTCATATCTATCTTTTCTTGAGGGGCTTCATTTTGTTTTAGGTGATTTCAATTTTAATTTGTGGTGGCGATATTGTAAGTTGAATCAATAGGTGGATGGGTAAAAAATATGACTTATGCTGGAAGTCTTAGTTTTCAACTTCTGGCTTGTGAACGGGGTTCTTCCTTTTAGTTCCCTTTGTGTTTTCTTATTTCTTTTAATATCATTGGTTAGGGAAAATGATAACCTTGTCAAAATCAGGTTCATCAATGTTGTAAACCTACCTAGGCTTGAACTTGGTTCTTTTTGAGGTTTGAACTTCAAGTAATTTTGGTGGAAAATTCTTGACTCAATCACTAGACCATAGCTCTGCGGACACTATCAGCTACATTTGTAAATGATTTTTGGCTATTTATTGAGCCTCTCAATTCGTTCGATGGGATAATTAATATTATCATTTTTTTTGTTTTTTTTTTGTGAAGGTTCAGCGGGACTTTATATTAATAGAATACAGTAGAATACATAATGCAGAGTGGGAGTCGAGGGGACCTCCCTGTGTTTGTCTTTATAAATTTGTGTAGGTCTGGACTGAGGACCCATCAAATATTCTGTCTCTGTTTTTTTTTTTTTTAACAGAACACTTACAGTTGGTAGAATTATCGATATAGATTCATACATAGAAGAATCAAAGAAAAACTGTGACCGTCATGCTCTGCATGTGTACATGGCTCGATGGTCCGCATTGTTTATGGTATTGCACTTTGCTTTGAGTTCCCCCTCCTCCAGGTCTTGCCAAAGGATGTGATAATCTTCAAGATTGGATCGAACGCCAGCATTGGCCATGGCGTCGACCAACTTATTTGTTGTTCTTCGAACCACTTGAAAGGTGCCACCTTGAATGTTGCTAAGGTTGCCTTGTAGGTCCTTCAGGATTGCCGAGAGCCTCCAGTTGGGGGTTATCTTGTCCACCTGGGTGCCATTCTGGAGTTTTCTCATCATCTTGGTGACAATTTCTGAATCTCCTTCCACCACCAGAGGTAGAAGTCTGTAGCGATCATCCAGGGTGATGCCTTTGATGAGAGCGATTAGCTCTGCAACATTATTGGTATTCACGCCAAGATTTCCATGATAGATAAGATGGATGTTACTAGCATGATCCCTGATTGCTCGACCATAACTAGCTTTTCCCGGGTTTTGCTTTGACGCCCCGTCGAAATTCAGTTTGAATGTTTGAAATGAAGGCAGACACCATTTATCCTATGTCGTCGCAACGGAGGCCTGGTTCCTTCCTGTGGGAGTGGTCTTGGCTTTGAGATTTAGGATCTGGATTATCCTTTGGTCATTCGGAGATGTGTTTCCCTCTTGCTGCAATATATCCATGGCATGGATCTATTCTTTGATGAGCTGTCGCATCTTTCCTTTTAACATTTCCGCTACCATCGCCGAATTTTTGAAGATTCTTGCATTGCACTCTTTCCACATGATCCAAGCTATGGGTCCCGGAATGAGATTCCATGCTCTGTTAACCAGATTGTTGGAAGATATGGAGGATCTCCAGTTGCTCATTGTATGACAGATAGAGTTCCTATTTCTGTCGAATTATCTAAGGACGATGGCCATGTCATCCCGAAGAGGACAAGAAGTGGGGTAGGTGTTGAGAATATGATTGACACTTTCTTGATCGTTCTCATAGAGGACACAGCAGGAAGGCCCGATGAAACCCTGTCTCTGAATATTGTCCCATGTGAGTGCTCCGTTATGCAAGACCAGCTAGGAGAATAGGGTGATTTTGGGCCAAGTTCCTCTATTCCATAGAGCGTGCCATTTGGGGTCTAGTTAGGAGTCAGGAGAGGCAACCATGATTTTGTAGGCTTCTTTGAGGCTAAAGGTTCCTTTAGGATTATTTCCCCACCGAAGGATATCCTCTCTATTCGATGTGAAGATTTTTCCCTCGTCTAGTTCTTGTAAAAGAGGGTTTATATTCTCATTGTGGTCTTGGGTGAGCCACTGCTCTTTTGATAGCCATTTTTTCCATGTAGTAGCCGGTGTCCTAGGTCGCCAGTAGTCTACTACAGTCACCAACCCCACTTCGTGCATGTCACTTTTAAGAGTAGTCCAATTTGGGTGGTCCAGGGGGGGGAGTTGCTGCCAGGCATCCTCCTAGAAGAAGGTGGTGTTACCTTGGTGCACTTCCCAAAAGCTGTGCCTTTGAACAATATGTCAATTTTCCCATGCTTTGCTCCAAAGGGGAGATCCTTGAGTGTTACTAGTGAGCTTGACAAGGTCTTTGTCCTTGACTTGATTCATGTACTTTGCTTTCCGCAAGGTGCCCTAGAGGGAATTAGGATTTTCAACCCATCTCCACCAGATTTTCACTACTATAGGTTTGCTTAGGATTTCAGGATCTCTTAGGCCTAATCCTCCCACCAATTTTGCTTTACAAATGTCTGTCCACTTGAGGAGAGCCCATTTGGATTTCTTAGAAACTCCATTCCAGAGGAAGGACCACTGGATGTTTCAAATGGATTTATAAACTGCTTTAGGTGCCGCTAGGGCCGAGAGCATGTAGACCGGCATTGTTTGAAGAACTGATTTGACCAAAACTAGTTTGCTAGCCATGTTTAGCGCTCTGTTAGTCTAGCTACTTAACCCAGCCTTCATTTTGTTAAGGAGGTATTCCTAGTTTGCAGATTTGGGGGCATATTCCGAGAGTGGAATGCCAAGGTATTTGGTTGGAAGGGAGTTCTTCTAAATATTAAGAATTCTGCTAAGATTTCTCTACATAGGAATAGAAGTATTGAAGAAATTTTTTTTGGATCTTGTGAGATTGATTTCCATACCTAAGGCCTCCATGAAGGTCCTTAGCACCTTGCTGAAGGTTCAAGCTTCCTTCATTATGGGGGATCCCATGAGTATTGTATCATCTACAAATTGCTGATGCGTTACTATGGGGCCGTGATGTGTATATTTGATGCCTTTGAGCTGATTCTTCTAGTTTGCTTGGGATAGAGATCTTCCCAGACCCTTTGCCATGATAACAAAAAGAAAAGGTGATAAGGGATATCCTTGTCTTATACCTCTGGACGGAAGAAAGGGTTGTCGGGGCCCTCCATTTAGCATGATTGAAAAGAATGCTCCTGAGACCATTTCCATTATCCAATTTATCCAAATCTGACTGAAGCCGAAAGCTTGGAGGATTGCTCTGATGTAGATCCAGTTGATTTTATCAAAGGCCTTTGAGAGGTCAAGCTGAATGAGCATACTTGGAATCCTTTGTGTTTTGATAGAATGCATAACTTCCTGAGTGAGTATTATGCTGTCAGTTATTTGTCTGCCTTCAACATATCCTGATTGCTCTAGAGATATGATTGAGGGGAGGATGGGTTTAAGTCTGTTAGCCATTAGTTTGGAAATGATTTTATATAAGACATTGCAAAGGGTTATGAGCCAGAACTTGTCGGGTGAGTCAGCTTGATCAAATTTTGGAATTAGGGTGAGGAAGGTGGCATTGATGGCAGGCAGCACTGTCTTGGTTCTATGAAAGTTCTTTATAAGTTTGAAAAGGTTGGCTTTGATAATGGGCCAGCAAGCTTTAAAGAATTTAATTATAAAGTTGTCTGTTCTAGGGGCTTTGTTAGTGGCCATGGTGAAGACAAATTCTTCAATCTCCTGCTCAGTGAAGTTTCTTAAGAGAAGGGAGTTTTGCTCCTCCGTAACTAAGGGGGGGATAGCACTGATGAATTTATTGATGGCTTGGGTTCTATCATGAATGGGATCAATGAGAAGTGAATTGAAGTATGACTTAAGTTCAGATCCTATTTTCTCCCTGGTATAAACTTTAGTGCCATCAACGTTTTTGAGGGATTGAATACGATTGTTGGCTCTATGCTGAATGGTTGACTTATGGAAGAAGCTTGTGTTGCATTCTCCATGTTTTAACCATTGCACCCTTGATTTTTGTTTCCAAAGCAACTCTTCTTGTCTTAACCTTTCTTCCCATTGCTTTTGTAGGTTTGATTCCTGAGCCAACCTTTCATCATTGGGCCCTTCCTTGATCATTGTTTGTTGGAGGCCTGCCATTTTTTCCTCGAGCTCTCTTTTGGCTTGAAAAATGTTGCCAAAGGTGTTCTTGTTCCAGCGTTTGAGATTGGCTTTGATGATATTGAGCTTTTACTGGAAGATGTACATGATATTATCGCTCTCTATTATGGTTTGAGTCCACCAACTCTATATATTTTGTATGAAAGTTGGATGATCTATCCAAAAACCTTCGAATCTGAAAGGTTTGTTTTGAGTCTTGTCCATATTGGTGAAGTGCATTTGCACTGGTGAATGATCAGATCCCCCAATAGGCAAAATACTAGCCTGCATATCTAGATTTTGGAGCATGATGGATTCCGAGATAAGGAACCTATCGAGCCTTGATGCAAATTGCCTATTTCCCACTTGCTTATTTTTCCAAGTATACAGACCATTAACGGTGGGAAAATCAATGAGTTTAGATGCAACTCATCTAAACTCATCTTTATCCAGTCTTCTTAAGCCTCCTTTCTTTTCCTCTAGGGTGGTGATCATGTTGAAGTCACCACCTAAGATCCAGTGATTGGCCCCATGGTGTTGTCAGACCTCGTCCAGGTATTTCAGCATCTTGAATTTTTCCTGGGTTCACTGAGGTCCATACACATTGGTGACGCATATAGTGTGCTTTTATTGTGGCATGTTGAAGATGACTGATAATGAATGCTTAGTGGACAGAGTATTCTACATAAAGAACTTGCTTTTATTCCAAAACATGAGAAGCCATCCTACTTGCCCAAAGGCTTATGTGCTTATGCAATGATAGCCTTTTGCAAAGATTTTCTTAAGTGTTTCTATGCCATTGGAGGAGCATTTGGATTCTTGAAGAAGAATAAGGTCTGGGGATTGTGAGAAAAGATGGTATTTTAGGATTCGTCTTTTGGAGGTACCATTTAGCCCTTTGATGTTCGAGGTTGTGATCTTCATTGAGTAACCATTAGAGTGGATAGGATCAAAGCCCTAATTTTTCCTTCATTGATTAGGTGTCTACCGAGTTCTTGTATTTGTTGTTTTGTCGATTTTTGCCCCCTCTTTCTTCCCAGACCTTTCGGCTTGTAATGGTCCAGATCCAGGTTGGCTTGAATGCCTGTTTGGCTATTGTTTCCCCATTTCTTTTTGGTTGCATTCTGGTAGAGATATTCTAACTGCAGGTAAGCCATTTCGATTTTCTCAAAATGTTCCTGGGGAATGGCATCCACTCCTAGTTTGGACCATTGCTTGTTGACCTTTTGGAGATCTAGGTCACCTAGGATCTCTTCTAGTGGATTGGTGGGAGTGGTTGAGGATGGCTGGTCTGAGTGGGTTTCTCTGTAGGGAGGGGTTTGCAATGAGATAGGGCTTGTATCAATCTAGATGGGATTGGGCTGTGGGTTTTGTTGCTGTGGCTAGGCTTGGTGTGAGTCAGGGTTCAGGATGGAAGTGTTTGATGGGTTTGATAACTGAACAGTCATGGGTAGATATTGAGCAATGGGGGCAGGGGATTCTAGAGGGTTCTCATTTCAATCAAGGTTTCCAAGTGTGTCAAAGCTATTCTGCTGGGTGGGGGTCAGGTTGGTGGAGGGTTTCAGAGGATTTTTGCCCTTCTGCCCTTTGTTCTTCCTTGATACAGGGATGAAACTTGGGGGTGGGTTATCCACCTTGTCCGCTTGGGTTTGTGGTGGGGGTCGATTAAGGGGGAATCCATGACTAATATTTCCATGCTGTCGGCATTTCCGACATCTGAATGGGATGTTTTCATAGTCGATGGATTGCTTCCAATGAATTCCTTTAGGGATGAGATCAATATGGCCTAGGAGGGGTCCTGAAACATCCGTGTAAGTGCAGATTCTAGCATAGGCAGTGTATTTACCTTGAGATGTGAGATCTGAGGTTTTGATGAAGATGCCCAGCTGATTCCCAATGGCTTCCAAGATGCGCTTATTCCAGTAGTTAACAGGCAAGGAGTAGAGTCTGAGCCATACTGGGACTTTTTTGAAATCTTCCTGTACTGGAGCAAAGTTGGGTCTCCAGTACGTCATGTAGAGTCCTGCCGAGTTGTAAAAGTATGGTCCTCCTTCGAAAATGCAGTCTCTGTCATCCTTGTGAACGAAGATGATAGTGAAAAAACTTCTTGACCCCAGCTGAAGTTCATAGTTCCCTTTGGGCTTCCATTTCTAGTTTATCCACCAGCAGAGAGCCTTTTCATTGAGTCGAACTCCCATGAATCGGCATATTAGGGCATGTTTACTCATGTGATCTCTATATTCATCGATCCAAGGATCTTCAATGATCAATGAGGGTGTTTCCTCCGATAGTGGTTTGTAATGGGACGGGCTTGTCGCCCTATTCTGACTGGGATGTTCCCCGTGGACGCAAATCCATTGGCTCTAGGGTTATGGTTTGCAGCTGAGGCTTTGCTGTTGACCCTGGATCGGGAGTTGGATGGGGTGTTGGAGGGTGTAGAGGGAAAACTACCAAAGACAAAGGGACCGAAGGCTGGGGGGCCGAACCCCCCCTTGAGGTGGTCATGGAGCGATATGGATAAGGTTTTTTCTCAGGGTTTGGTAGTGCTTCCTACTAACTAAAAATGTTATATTAATTTAATAATAAAAAACATTGAAAGAGAAAACATGTTGTCCATAATTAATATTATCATTGAATTCAATTCAAGTTCTTTAATTTTGTTGCTACATGTGTTTAAAAGGAATTTAAATGCATTATAATAAATAGGGAAGGTTGAGAGAATGGGAAAGCCCTCGTAGGCAAAGGAAACATCGAAAAGTAACTGAAATTCAATGCATAAAAGGACTCAATTGTAATTGAAAGAAGGCTCGAGAAAGTTTGCTAGGTAAGTATAATGATACTATGCTCTTTATTGGTTTGGCAGGTGGGATTATCTATGGGTTTTGAATAGGTGATGTTAACATCAGGTGGGACAATCCATGGTTTTTGAACCAGTGATATTAGCATCAAGTGTGGTCATCTATGAGTTTTGAGCTGGTGACTTTAACATCAGTTGGGACTATCCATGGGTTTTGAAAAGGTCATTTTAACATCAGGTGGGGTGATCCATGGGTTTCAAGTGAGACCATCCATGGTTTTTGAATCGGTGACCTTAACATCAACTGGGGATGTTCATGGGTTTTGAACTGGTGATCTTAAGATTCAGTAGAACCATAAATGGTTTTTGAATGGGCGAATTTTGTTAGGGCCCTATAAATATAGGAGTTCTGTGTTTTGAATAATTTTTCATCCCGCTGGGATATTGTAATTTTTTTTTTTTTAATTTCAAGTTTCTTGAACTCTAAATAAATAAATAAAAGAAAAGAAAAAGTAAAAGAAAGAAAAATAGAAAGATAGAAAAGAGAAAGAAAATCAAAAAGGGAAAAAAGAAAAATGTGTGAAATAAAAGAATAAAATATATTAAATAATAGTAATAATAACCCCTATAGCACACCAGTTAAAATGTCAATTTGAAATTTATATTAAAGTTTGATTTATATGTATTTTTGATAAACTATAGGTTAATGTTTAGTATCACATGTTATGGCATTTTTGTCATTTTATAAATAATGTGCACACATTATTTAGCGATGGATATCACTCTTGTCCGGATCAACAATGAGAGGATGATTCCAGCTGTTAACACCCAGGTTGTTCTCTTTGACTCCCAAGAGAATACGGCCGGGGTAACCACTAACCAATCTTTGGGCTACAGCTTCTAGCCCAGCTGCAGTCAGAGAGGGCTCTCTCTATTAGGTTTATCACTGCTTTCAGTGAGGTTTTTAGGCTAGTTGTGAGCTGAGTTTTGGGTTGTTTTTTGTGTATTTGGTTGGGAGGATGCTTCTGTTCCCTCTAAAGTATACCAAATTAGATGATTAATCCATTGGGCAATGGGGTCTAGGAGTGTTTCTCTTGAAATCTTGATTTAGGTGAGGAGAAAAAGCTATAGGGCCTGTGTGCATTTCATGGAACAAACTGTGAAATTTTGATTGTGATGCATATACAACTAGTAATGAGCAATGAAGATTTCGTTACTTTAGGCTGTATATTTGTGGAAGAGGCATGTTATCTAAGAGCAATCACTTGAATTCTTAAAACAACAATGCACAGTAAGGAGATGGTTTAAAGGTAGCATTGAAGAATTACACTTTAAACACTTTAGAAGAAGAAAACATACGAGGCAGTTCAGATTGAGCTCAGGGTAGTGAATAACTAAATCCTGGGCTATCCTTTTTCTTTACTGTCTAGAGTTTTAAACACAGAGGAAACATGAGAGACAGGAAATATGAACAACATATGGAATAACTGGAAACATTCATAACATACTGAGCCATTAGAAAACTTATTGAGTCATGTAATGAACAGGAATCCTGCAACTGCAAGCCACACATCATCAAGAGACCAAGAGAGAACACCTCATTGAAGAAATCCCACTGCCTTTGTATTAAACTGTCTGTGAAATTTACAATTTCAGAGTAGCAGAGAATATTTTCAAAAGAAAAATCTTACATCCGGAGTCCAACCCCTCTAAAAAACGCGAGGGGGAATATATAGAAATTGTCTACAAAATATCTCAGGAATGAGGTCATCTGAGGAAGAAATATCTATTACACCTGTATAGATAAAGCAGATGAGAAGTTATTGCAAGTATAAATGATAGTAAAAGCTTTTAAATGCTGTCAGAATGGTTTTTTGCCCTTTGAATACTGCGGACTTTAATCTGCGCTGCTCTTCATGAATGAAGCATTAAAGTGCCTTACTGTCTCTGATTTTCTGTATCTTTCTTGAATCTGCCCTCTGTACCTGCTGATGTCGTTGTCGATGCTGAGTACCTGTGCTGAGCTGGCTCAGTGTCTTTATGCTTTCTGTCGTGTCTTTGCCCACCTGTAAGTGTAATATTGACTGTATTGCCACGAAAATCGTCTTCTTTTTCACCCCTGATTCAAAAGTAGCCTTATCAAGTCCTGCCAATTATCTGGGTGAGGAAGCTGCTGCTTCAAAATTAACCCAACTGTCTCATCAGCTTCAGTATACTTATAAAAATCGGGAGGTTTATCAAACAAATGTGCTACCTCATTTTTAATAAAAAACAAATTGTCTAATTTATTAAATAGAGCTTGCCCTGTTAATGGGCCTGCTGTGGATGACCCAGAAGCCTCAGCAATCTGCATGGCTGAAAAGGTGCTTAGTCTTTTGATATACTTCTCATAAGAGAGAAGCTTTCCTAATTCTTCTAGACTGGGGAGCCCTTTGTCTTGCAGTGCTGTGAACCTATTCTGGAACTTGGTTATATCAGCTTGCATGTCATGTACCCTTCTGTCCAGTGTTTGAATGAGGTTCTTCATTGTTGTAGTCCTCTTGATTATGGAAATGGTTTCAGTTCTGTTAGCAATTCCCATCTGGATCAGCTGAGAACTATTCCTATAATTCAGGACTTCTATCATCTTTGGGGCAAGGTCTGCCATATTGCCTAGGTCATTTCTTGCCCTGTATAGCTCTTTCTTCGCTTTGCCAATGAGTCCTATCTGCTCATACATGGCAACAATGTACTCCCATTGGTTGGTGACTGCTTGGCCAATAGCAGTCCATATGACCTGCTTGACTTCTGCTGTTATTTTGTCAAAATTGAGTTGCTTTTCCAACTCTGCAATAGTCTTTTTCAGGGCTTTTACTTCCCTCTCCCTTTCAGCCACGTTCTGCTTGGATTTATCATATTTTTCCTCTATTTTGGCTAGGGTTTCCTTGGCTTTGTTTAGCTCTGTCATTTGAGCTTCGAGCACTTGAATCTCCTGCCTCAGCTTCTGCATCTCTAGGCTCTCGGTCTGTTCTTTTGGTGGTGCTGCAGTGGCTGGCTCTTTTGCAGACACTTCTGTTGTAGCAGGGATTGTTGTGTCTGGAACTGTTTCTTCTGCCTGCTTTGTTTCTGTTACCTCCTTTGGAGGGATGTCCTGCTTTGGAAGGACGTCCTCTTTAGGGGTCTCCTCAAGGTTTATTATTTCTGTGGCTGGTTTAGAAGACTGCCCTTGTTCTCCCTTCTGTATGGTTGCTTCTAAGGTATTCTCAGTCTCCAGCAGCCTTTGTTGGGTTTCCACCAGTTCTTTGTACAAAGTCATCAGTAGGTTGGTGATGTCCCTGTCTCTCCTTTGCTGGGCAACTTCATCGGTCTGTGGATGAATTGTTGGTGGGATTTTCATCCTTTTTTTGATTGCAGCTACATCTGCATCCCTTAGTTTGAGGACCTCCTGGATGGCCTTGACATCATTGGGATCATGTCCAAATTCTAGGATATGATGTCTTCCAAGGCTTAGATGTCTGTTGTCCTTGGCTGAGAGGAATGCCCTTTCCAACTCAAGCGTGATGCTGTATTGTTTTAAACTGTTTGTAGCTTGTAATTCAACCAGGGTCTTGTCTCCAGGGGGCAAGACCATCTCCCCTGTTTGTTTATGAAGCTCAATCTGGGTCCCATTGGGTGGATGTCTTTTGGCCAAGGACCCTAAGGTTTGTCCTTATATAATCAGCAGTTGATTGGGGTCGCTGCTCTGTTGGGTAAAGTGACTCAAAGTCAATTTAGCTTCTTGTATATCATATGCAGCCATAAGCCTCTGCTGATTTGATGGAGCCATGTTTAGAAGATAATTGTACAGCTTTATTTTCAGTGGCTCACTCCTTCTTTTGGCATCTCTGAAGAAATCCTTGATGCTTTCGGCTCTACTTCTGCCTTGCCCTGAGGAGGTGACCTCCCCAAGTGCCGTCCTGTCCTGCTCTTGCTGAAATGAGCTGGCAGAGGCCTCAAAACTCTGCATTTCTTCTTCTCCGAACGGATTTAGCCTTTGCCTCTTCTCTGGTCCTTCTGTCAGAGGCGTCTCCCTATCCCTTTTCTTGTTGGTGTCTTCCCTTAGAGGGGTGTGAAGCATTGATGGGTCGACCCTAGACTCCTGTCTGGGAGGCGCCATGTTAGTTGTTTTATCCTGGGTGGCTGCCTGGTCCTCTCCTTTTTGCTTTTCATGATCCTGTTGATCAGTTTCTTGCTGATTTTGCTGTTGTTGCTCCTGCTGGCCCTGTTGGCCCCTTTGCTGTTGACCCTCTGTTTCTTCTACCATCTTGCCCTTTCCTTTGTCCACTCCTTGTTTTGAAAGTTTTACTGCTCCTTCTGGTATTGCAGATGAGGAACCTGGAGCTGTTGTGTGAGGACTGGGTAGGGAAGGTACCTGAGAAGGACACTCCAAGTCAGCCATTTTCAATAAATCTCTCCTAGCCCTGTCATTTAGTTCTTCTT